>RXIC02000012.1:0-286907 GCA_003952965.2 Morella rubra
GATAAAGGAGTTGCTAGAAGTCATGGGGTGTACAGACGCCCAGAGACTGAACTTTGCCACTTTTAAGCTACAGGGAGATGCCAAGAGGTGGTGGCTATCTAAGAAGCTACTACTGAGCCAAGAGTTGGGGCAACAGCCCATACCCTGGGAGAGGTTTCAACAAGAATTCCTGGATCGCTATTTTCCAAGGACAACTCGGGAAGCAAAAGCGAGAGAGTTTGCCACCTTGACTCAGGGGGCAATGACCGTTGATCAATATTCTGGTCGATTTATGGAGTTGGTGAGGTTTGCTCCGTACTAGGAGTGCCAGAAGAGGAGGAAGCTTTTGAGGAGGTACTCCATCCCCGAATCTATGACAGGGTGATGGCCCACAATTTGAAGACTCTGGCAGAAGTGATAGAACGGGCAGTGATTGTGGAGAGAGGGCTACAGAGGACAGCGGCATATTACGACCAGCAAAAGAGGAAGGCTCCTCCCAAGCAGGTCACATCTCAGGTGCCCTGGAAGAAGAGTAAGCAGGGTTCATCTCAGGGACCGAATCGAGGGCATGGTGGAGCCCAGATTCCCGGAGGAAACCAATTCCCAATATGTAATAAATGTGGCAAGAAACATCTAGGGGAATGCCGACAAGGAGTGTGCTTTCAGTGTGGAAACCAGGTCACATTGCAAGAGATTGTAGGGTGACTGGTAATTCAATTCAAGCACCGCAACCCTCTCAACAAAATAGGGTAACTGGTAACTCAACCCAAGCACCTCGACCCTCCCAACAAAATAATGCAAGAAGGCCAGGTGGTCCAGTTCAAGCAAGGATGTACGCTCTTACCCCGAAGGATGCGGAGAATCAAACCAGAGTGGTGGCAGGTAAGTTGCCCTTGCCTCAGGGAGAAGCCCTTGTTCTATTTGATTCAGGGGCCACGCATTCATTCATTGCATCAGCATACTGTAAGGCAAGAGATATAAAACACGAACCGCTAGAATGTCATGTAGTAGTGTCGACACCTACTGGTGGGAGGATCAATTGTGATCGAGTAGTGAAGAATTATCCAATAGAAGTTGAGGGGCAAGTAATGCTGGCTAATCTGATAGTAATGGAGATGGGGGGATTCGACGTTATTTTAGGCATGGATTGGTTGGCAACGCACGGTGCTAGTATAAAGTGTTATGAGAAGAAGGTCGTGTTCCAAAAGGAGGGGAGACCGGATTGTTGTTTTGTAGGTATGAGAAAGGTGGAGCGAAGACCGGCGATTATTTCGGCCATACAAGCCAAGAAATTGTTGCAAGGAGGACATGAGGGATTTTTGGTTTGGGCGAATGATATACAGAGGGAGACTGCTATGGTAGAGCAAACCCCGGTAGTGAACGAATTTCCCGACGTATTTCCAGAAGAATTACCTGGTTTACCCCCAGATAGAGAAGTGGAGTTCGGCATCGAGTTGGAACCAGGGACAGCTCCAATTTCTAAAGCACCGTATAGGATGGCACCAGCAGAGCTGAAGGAATTGAAGATTCAACTGGAGGAATTATTGGAGAAAGGGTTCATTCGGCCGAGTGTGTCGCCTTGGGGAGCACCGATTTTGTTCGTTAAGAAGAAAGATGGAAGCCTCAGGATGTGCATCGATTATCGGGAGTTGAATAAGGTGACTATCAAGAACAGATACCCGTTACCTCGCATTGATGATCTATTTGATCAATTGCAGGGGGCACAGGCATTCTCGAAGATTGACCTGAGATCGGGATATCACCAATTGAAGGTGAAGGAGGGAGATATACCGAAAACGGCATTTCGAACGCGATATGGTCACTATGAATTCGTGGTGATGCCTTTTGGACTAACCAATGCTCCGGCCGCATTTATGGATTTAATGAATAGGTGTTTCGGGAATTCCTAGACAAGTTTGTAGTTGTTTTTATTGATGACATACTGATTTACTCTCGAAACAAGGAAGAGCACGAGAAGCATCTAAGGACTGTTCTACAGATTCTTAGGGAGAAGAAGTTGTTTGCCAAATTCTCCAAGTGTGAATTTTGGTTGGAACAAGTCCGATTTTTGGGGCACGTGGTGTCCGGTGAAGGGATTGCTGTGGATCCCGGGAAGGTAGATGCTGTATCCAAGTGGCCGAGGCCTACAAACGTGAAGGAAATAAGGAGTTTTCTGGGGTTAGCAGGGTACTATCGGAGATTTATTGAGGGATTCTCCAAGTTAGCCATGCCTTTGACTTCGTTGACAAGGAAGAATGTCAAATTTGAATGGACGGATGAGTGTGAGCGGAGTTTCCAAGAATTGAAGGCCAACTTAATTACTGCTCCAGTGTTAGCACTACCCTCGGAACATGGGGAGTATGAAATCTACAGCGATGCCTCAAAGCAAGGTTTAGGTTGTGTTTTGATGCAAGACAAAAAGGTCATAGCTTATGCATCTAGACAGTTGAGGCCTCATGAGATGAATTACCCCACGCATGACTTAGAGCTAGCTGCAGTAGTCTATGCGTTGAAAATATGGAGACATTACTTGTATGGGGTTAAATGTGAGATATTCACCGATCATAAGAGCCTCAAGTATTTTAACACCCAGAAAGAGCTGAACATGAGGCAACGGCGATGGCTAGAGCTGATTAAAGATTATGATTGCACAATTAGCTACCACCCCGGAAAGGCCAATGTGGTGGCCGACGCACTAAGTAGGAAGTCGGCAGAGACGAGTTCAATGAAGGTGGTGCCCGAAGGAATCATGAGAGATTTGGAAAGAGCAGAGATCGTGCTTATCATTGCCGATCAGTTTGTCTCAATAGCAGGGCTCTCGTTGCAACCTACGCTAGAGGAGCGGATTCGCGAAGCCCAGAAGAATGATAAGGTGATTGAAGGGATCAGAGAGAGGATTGGGAAAAAGGAAGACCCTGACTTTGGGGATAAGGATGGGTTGTTACGTTACCGTGGCAGAGTTTGTGTGCCAGGGACAGGAGAAATCAAGGATTTGATCCTAGCAGAGGCTCACACTACACCTTATACTATTCACCCAGGAGGCACGAAGATGTATCGAGATATTAAGGAGGCCTTTTGGTGGCCTAATATGAAGCGGGAGATAGCCGAGTATGTTGCTCGATGTTTGACTTGTCAGAAGGTGAAGGCAGAGCACCAGAGGCCGGCAGGGACATTAAAGCCTCTAGAGATCCCTGAATGGAAGTGGGAAGGGATAGCCATGGACTTTGTAGTAGGGTTGCCTCGAACTACTGCAAACTATGACGCTATATGGGTGATTGTGGACCGATTAACTAAGTCGGCACACTTCTTACCCATTAAGGTGAAGTATACCCCGGAAAAGTTAGCTGAGATTTATCTTCAGGAGATTATTAGGCTCCATGGAGTGCCCAAGAGTATAGTGTCGGATAGGGATCCGAGATTCACTTCGAGATTCTGGAAACAATTGCAGGAATCGTTGGGTACTCGGTTGAATTTTAGTACCGCCTTCCACCCACAGACGGACGGGCAATCAGAGCGGACTATACAGATTCTGGAAGATATGCTCAGGGCTTGCGTCATGGATTTTAAAGGAAGTTGGGCTCAATACTTGCCTTTAGCAGAATTTGCGTACAATAACAGTTTTCAGGCGAGCATCGGTATGGCGCCATACGAAGCATTGTATGGGCGAAGGTGCAGATCACCATTATACTGGGACGAGGTAGGAGAAAGAAGACTGTTGGGGCCAGAAATAGTCTTAGAGACGAGGGAAAAGATTCAAATAATCAAGGATAGACTCGTGACAGCCCAAAGCCGACAGAAGAGTTACGCGGATAATCGGAGAAGAGAGCTTGAATTTGAAGCTGGGAGCAAAGTATTTTTGAAGATTTCCCCGAAAAAGGGTATAGCGCGGTTTGGGAAGAAAGGAAAGCTCCAACCCAGATTCATAGGACCCTTTGAGATCTTAGACAGAATTGGGCCCGTGGCGTACAGGTTGGCCCTACCCCCTTGCTTAGAGGGAGTCCACAACGTGTTTCATGTATCGCTCCTAAGGAAGTACGTACCTGACCCTACCCATGTCCTGGATTACGAGCCCTTGCAGGTTAGAGAAAACCTTACATATGTAGAAGAACCTATACGGGTTTTGGATAGGAAGGAACAACAACTAAGGACTAAAACCATACCGCTTGTTAAGATTTTGTGGAAAAACCACGGAGTAGAAGAGGCTTCATGGGAGTTAGAAAGTGAAATGTACTCGAAATACCCACACTTGCGGGAAGAACAAAGTTAAGAAGGATAATGTTCTATCGACTTTTGGTTTTGTGATAGAAATTTTTCGTAACTTACGTGATCCTTGTTTTCCTTCTTTGATTGCGCCTTTTGTTATACGGCTAGATGCTCGAATAAGAGTATATATGAACTCTATGGTTGTGTATAGCATAGATGTATAAATGCTCATGATTAAATTATGATTTTGGAACTAATTATTTTACCTTGTTAGCAGATGTCATCAAGTCGCCGACCCCCGCGCTCTCAATCCGTCTCTTCCCCACACTCTCCCCCATGTAGAAGAATGACCGCACGGGAGTATCGCAGTCTGTTTCGTGTGAATCCTAGACCTCTTAACTCAATACCGCCTCAGCAACCGCAGTTGCCGGAGGTTAGGGAGGGGACTCAGGAGCCCCCGCCCCCTCAAAGGAATGACCAGCCCGGTCCTTCCAGGAGAAGGCATAGTGTGTGGTGGACCGACTCCTCTGAGTCACAGGATCCAGTTGGAGTCATTAGACAAATAGATAGAAAGCAGAGCCCAGTTGGGAGAATAAGAGTGAGCTCGGAAGAGGATCCGGAAGAGGATCCGGAAGAGGATCCAGAAGAGGATCCAATGGAGGAGGACCCTTCGCCTAAGATAGTGGGGAATGAATGCAATGAAAAGAGTTCATCATGGAGAGAAGATACTTGGGAAGGCATTAGAAGAGTATTGGGTAGAGGACCTAGTATCCTCTATGATTCTCCTGAGAACTCATCACAGGAAGTGGACTTTGTCCCTAAATACCATGAACCTTCAGGTAATGTAATCCATGACCCCAGTACCACAGGTCGGAGCTACGAATCCATGTCCCACTCTTGGGCAGGTAGTAACTCCCCAGACCACGTCTACCATGGCGAGGTCAGTAGTGGGGCCAGTTCGAACGCTCGCCCGCACCCATATGGTCCTAGACCTCCACCACCGGGACAAAATTTCTGGTAAGAAAGACCGAATTCCGAGGACGGAATTTTTGTAAGGAGGGGAGGATGTGAGACCCCGACCTTATTTCTATCATTGTAAAAAAAAAAAAAATTATGACTCCTTAAGTGTGTATTACTCTAATTATTGAGAAAGGCATGTATGGGTAAATTAATCTAAGATTTTGTCTAGGTGGAATTTTCCCCCTAGCATTTTTATGCATCTTTAGCTATGATTTAAATGTTATATCGTTTGCAATTTTTAATAGTATTAAATTTGAGTATTTGGGATTAATTAAACTAATCATTTTAATTGTTGGAATATATCTCTAAGTTTGCAATATTTGGAAGAAATTGAATTAGGGACTTTGACTCTTGAAAAATGTGTGAAAGGCATGTTGGGGTTAATAATAATGAAGTGGCAAAAAAAAAAAAAAAATGGGGAAATCACGTGAAGGAGGGAAAGCAAGGGGGGAGGGCAGCCTTGTCTTCCCCCCCCAAAACACTTCACGCCTAAACCACCCCCCCTTTTTTGCCGCACACTTCACACTCCCTTCCCTCACTCTTTTGCCCTAACTCAAAAACCGAAGAGAAGAAGAGAGAAGGAAGAAGCCGAAGAGAAGAAGAGAAGAAGAAGAAGAGGAAGAAAAGAAGGAGAAGAAGAGAGAAGAGGAAGAAGGAGAAGAAGAGAGAAGAGAAGAAGGGGAAAACCAAGATAAGCCAAGGTAAAGGGGATATAACATTTGGATTCAAAATTTTCGTGTGGGTAAATTGTTAGAAGTTAGTTTCAGTTCCTATCCTCTGTTTTTGTTTGCTGCATGTTGGATTTGAGTTTGCTGCATGTTGGATTGAGTTTGATGTTGGATTTGAGTTTATGAGTTGGGAATGAAAGGTAGGCATGCAAAGTGTTTGTTGGAAAGCCTAAAAGAAAGGATGATGCAATAACTTTGGCTTGATGATTATAGAACCATGATATTGCTGTAAGTTGTGTAAAAGTAGGGGATTTTTAAGAGAATAGCTTCTGTTGTGAAGTGTGTTAGGCAAGAGCTGAAACTTGTTTTGCACATGCATGGCCGGGTAGGTGATGTTGAAATTGGGGAAAACACTTGCTGTTGACCAAATGTGTTCACTGCCTTATTTCTTGCATGTTTTTCTTGCATATTTCTCTTGATGGTAGCTTGCTGTAGGTATCTTGCATGTAGGTAAAGTGGGTAGACCAGCAAGCTAAACACTTAAAGGGATTGGACTATACTTGGAGAATAAAGAGATTGTGCTTTGTGAAACAAGGAGAATGGGAATTAGGCATGTTTTAGGTTGCTGAGTTGCAACCGAACCCTTGGTGTTTGATTTTGGTTGCAGCCCTTTATGGATCTAGGTTTGCATGGTGAATTAAGGGTAGAAGAATTGGAAATTGGACGATAGAGAATGCTTGTTAGACTAGTTGCTGATGTTAACAAGTTGCTGAAATGTACTTCTGCAGATTTCAAGGCTCGAACTAGGAGTGTATTCTGATGCAATTGTGCTTATCCTTTGATCTTAAGAGGATCCTAGATTGTAGGCCTAGGAATAGGAAGATTTTAAGCCATACCTTGGGTGATTCCGATAAGTATTGGGTGAGATATGCGTAGTTCAAGGCCCGGACGTTAAGCTGCCAGCAGCCTTGTATGTCTGGAATGTTAGTTCATTTCGAGTGCTCGGTTTAAGTTCAAATTTTACGAGTTTAGTCTTGAATTTTAAGTTTATGAACGAAGAACATTTTAAGGTAAACTTCGTGTGATTTAGAGGTGTAATGAATAAGTTGTGATGTTTTGAAAGTAGAAGACCGAGCTGGTGGCAGCAGCAGTATTACTCTAGGAATTGTTTCTGATATGAAGTGTTTTCGACAATGCGTGGACATTCCGATGTCTATGATTTTTATCTTCAAGCTTGAACTATTAAAGAAGAATATTTTAAAAGAAATTCCATGTAATTTGGAGCAGTTTTTTTGAAGTTATGAATTTTTGAAACTGGAGACGTCGAAGCTGCCCGCTTGGACGCCCTCAGCAACTTGCATTTTCAAATAGATCTTTTGAGTGGCAAATGAGCTCCAAATTACTTGGAATTTTTATGTGTTACGAAAATTAGTGTAAGGATCAGTTTGGCATCCAAGTCTTATGGCTTCAGCGACCTTAAGATCATACTTTTGCATCGTAGGATCACTATGGGGAAGTCAAGAAATGTGGGTAATTTTGTATGATGTGTTGAAGTTGATTGAATGATTATTCTCTACATTTAGTAAACCTCTAAATGACATTAGTATCACTCATTTGTAGGCAAGGTGCCACCATAAACTCAAGTGGGCGGAGGTAAGTGGAAAATTATGTTTTTTCCAAAAGCTGGAATGATACACATCATGGATATTTATCATCAAGCGTGACATGAGCACGTCATGAGCACGTCATGAGCATTTGCATTTATTTTTCTCATAAGGATGAAAGAGAAATTTTATGCAAATGAAAGTACAACTTTATGCTACGTTATGAGGCGTGCATTTACGATTTCTCATTATCAAGCATTTCATGATATAAGCATTTGCATGATTTCTTAAAGAAGAAGGTTTTGTGCAAATGAAAGTATGAGAAGTACTGTATGACAAGTTACATTAAGGGTCTGAGGTTGGTCGGTACCGTACCATTAAGATAGGTGCATCCATTTCGAAGGACGAATGCGAGAAGGATTGGTAGCTCCTAAGGGGCACCCACGGGGTCCGAAGGACGAATGCTAGAAGGATGGGTAGCTCTTGAGGTATGTGCAATCACACTGAAGGATGTTTGCAAGAAGGTGTGAACCTCTAAGGTTGAGTCTAGTCATTAGGCCTGGGGCAACGTCGAGGACTAGCTCAACCAAATGACGTATTTCCAAGGGAAAAGGGAATAGTTTCGAAGGGAACGCACAACCTTGACTTCAGGGGTAAATGGAGCGAGATAAGTTGCCCGATCAAGAAAGAATTAAAGAATTACTTTCAAGATCAATTACATGTTAGTACGTTGTCTCATTGCATATGCAAGCATTTCATTTGGCATTTATGTACATTGATATCCATGAATATGTGAGACATGCACTATTTATTGCATATGATCACTTACTGAGTCATTCGACTCACAAAATTTAAATTGTATCATTCCAGATAATATTTCAGGTGAGAAAACCTAATAAGAGGACCTTAAAACATAGGAGAGGGGCTGACGAGGACTTTCTCTTCCCTTTTTGATATTTCAGTGAATTTCAGCAAAGGTTTAGAGATAATTTTTGAAAGAGCCGACATGAGCCTCCGTTGTGTGGTGGTCATGGGTTATTCGGCGCAGTAAAGTTTAGGGTTTTTAACCAATTAATATTTTGAGACTGTGTTGTAATTACTTCAAGTTTATTTTTGCGGAGCAGCTTCTAATGTTTCATTACGTCATTAGTCAATATATAAAAAAAAAAAAAAAAAATTCCGCTGCAAGAATTTAGTACGTTCGCTTGAGTATTCCTTGTTGGGGATGCTCGCGGCTGTTACTAACCCCTTCGAGTTAGCGTTTGGGGCGTGACAATTAGAATCATCACAAATTTTACAAGTCCGTCTGGACGTCATTTTGAAAACGTCTGAACAGACATTACCTAATAAATAATGATCGTTAGCACATAGTGACAAATTAAAAAATCCTCATGAACACTCAATACCGTTCGGACATATACATGAGCATTCCAATGCCAAAAAAAAATCCGTTCAGATGCTAAAAACATGTCCTTACAGGTATAAATGTTTCTTCCGCGAATCATGTGGTCCCATGTTGCAAAACTTCACACACGTGATGTCAAAATCGTACGGACCTAGACAAACTGTCCGGACGGATGTAAGTTCTAGAAGATTTTTGAATCTGACATATTTAATGACGTTGATTTTGATTGGGCTACGTGTGAATCTAACCGTTGAGAACCGTTCGAACACCTAAGGAAACCGTGCGAACGCCCTGCTTGTCACAAAAAGCCTACCAGACTTGTCAAAATCACACTTTTAGTCACTATAATAGATCTGACTTTCAGCGGCGAAATTTTCTGTGGCAAATGAATTTCGTACCTGAAAGTCATCTTTTTGCGACGATATCCATATTTCATCACTGATTACTACATCTAAACATCTTCACGACAACGTAAAAAAATCGTCTCCAAAAGGTACGTTCGAACAAGTACTTCTTGTTCAAACGAGTATAAAGGACAATTAAATTAATAAAACATCGAACATCCTAACCCCGATCGAACGACATTCGGAGACGGTTAATAAATTTCATTGCAAATAACTAGGTTGTCGAAAGTTTCAGTGACAAAATATTTTCGTCGCCAAATTAAAACTTTGTTCGATCAGAGAGTATAAGTTAAACAGTAAGTGATTCCATTTGCAAGGACAAATTCTAATCGTTGCTGAATGGAAACATTCGCGATGACCTATCGTCGATGCAGAACATTTGCCTGTTGTCATTCGCACAGGACACATGCCGTCCGAATGGGAATGACACATGTTCATTAGTGATTCATTGGTGTGTGAGATGTCGCAGGCAACGTTAAGACATTTTTTGAAATGCCAAACCCCGTTCGAACCACAGTGTGTGTTCGAACGAAAGCAACAGGTGTCCATCTTTGGTTTGTTCGAGTGTGAGGTGTTGCAAGCAATGTCTTTTCGTTGCCTGCAATGCCTGAACTCATTTAAACCACTTTAGGTCGTTCAAACAATAGTGACAAGTGTCCGTGTCTCGTTCGTTCGTGATTGAGGTGTCGCAGGCAACGTCTCTTCGGTGCCTGCAATGCCTGAACTCGTACGAACGAGATTTGCAGGATTTCGCCACATGGTAATTGTGGACCTTTTGATTTGTGCCATCTGTCCAAAACCAGTTCGAACGACAGTATACTAGTGTAATGAAAGTCCAATCGTCGTCTTCCTCCCGAAATGTTCTAGTTGGTTTTAAATGCTCTTTGTTAGAACCAAGTGTGGAATACACTTTATAAAAAAAATAGTTAAGAGGAGAACACTCCATTTCGTCCACGACTCTCCATTTTCTCCTCCAGATTACTCTCCATTTCGTCATCTTCCTCAGGTACGTGTTATGCTTAGAATTCGTGTCTTGGTTTGGTTTTTTTTGTTTGCATTTGCTTGTTGTTTGTCTTTTGTCTTTTGTCCTTCATTTTTTCGTCCTATCTTGCATTTCATTTCAATCTTGCATATATAAGATTATCGTTTCACCAAAAAAAAAAAAAGAAGTTCTTGTTTTTTTGTTCTTCGTTAGAAGGACCGAACGTGTTTGTTTTGTTCTTCGTTAGTAAGGACCGAACGTGGTTTGTTTTGTTCTTTGCTTTTTTGTTCTTCATTACTTCAAATAACTTATTGAAGATATTACACCGTATCTAAATCTTCTCAAATGTAGTTTATCCACTACGTTCTGTATGTGTCCAATCGGGTTGCTTTTTGTCTCTATTCATATTGTTTGTAGCATTTTAAAGAATATTTTATATTCCACAGCATAATCAACATGCTGCCTAGTAAGTACCTTCGATTTCTCCCTGCCTAGTAAATGTCCTATTGTTCAAGTTGCTCAAAATGTGTTTTTAGGAATGAGATACTATAATGAAAAAGTATTTACATGGATAGTTGAAGAAAATTCAAAAGATAGAAGGATATTTTATAAGTTCACTAAAAGTTAATATTTACATGTATTTTATTTTATGAATTGTTCTCCATGATTAATAGCATATTGTAAGATAGAAGGTATCCTTATGATTTTATTTAGATAATCACTTTATTAATTATATACGAATTAATTTTAACATTGAATTATTTTGCAGCTTTCAAAATGGCACGAAGAAGACGTGCATCATCATCTTCACAAGCGGCTCAACCTAGAGAGTCATTGTCTCTAGCTCAGCATCAAGCGTTGATTTATCAAGAGACTGGTTGTTATTGAGCGAGTTGTTCGCTTGAGGGATTTCAATGAGTTGGAGTATGAAGGTCAGAGCATACAGTCTAACTTTGAGGAGAGGGATGGGCTCAGTTTCTTGAATCTACCGGTGATGTATACGTCAATCTTGTGTGTGACTTCTATGCACAAGTTCTTACTGTTGATGCCAATGTTGAGGAGCTGACTATCCAAGTGAGGGGAGTCTTTTTCACACTATCCGCTAATATTATTGCTCAGTTTATTGGATTACTGAGACCCTAGGTGCCGGCATACCGACCATTGGGCCTCCGTTTGACATGACACTAGAAGAAGTGTGGAAGGAAGTGACGGGTGTAGATATGACTGTGCCATCTACATTGATATGCCATTGAGATATGACAGTATTCTTCCAAATGCTTCATCTTATTATTGTTTGGAATGTGGCACCGAAACATCACCGATCCGAGCTCAGTTTCGAGTATGGATTGCTTCTCATTATGGTTGCACATTGGACTCCGATTGATCTCCCAACTCTTATTGTTCAACAGATACTTCGAGATGCACGGTATACATCCGAATGAGATGGTCTCCCACATGGCTTGTTGATCTCGCGCATGTTGGTAGCTGCTGGTGTTCCTATTTTGCCTGATGAGAAGATACAATCTCCAATTGGGCCAATATGTCGTAGTACATTCAGTTGCAGTGCAGTTCATCTTGGTCAGGTTGGAGCACATGTTGTTTGGGATGTTGGTGCATATGAGTGTTGGATCGCGAGGTCGCAGCAAAAAGGATCGTTGAATCAAAAGCAGCCCAAACGTTCTGCCTCTTTCAGATCCACGCACACAAGTTTGAGAGAGAGTAGAGAGAGAAATTCTCACGTGAAAAATGAATTCACTTTCTCAAATGAGTTTCTGAGCTATTTATAATGGCTGGCTCAGAACTCAACTGTGCTATAGCGTGGGATCTTTAGGATCTCATATCTCGGCCGTAGGATCATCATGAAAAACTCTTTTTCATTAAACTCCCTTATATTCTATAAACCGAATTTATAGGCTTCTACAAATTGTGATCATGTCCATTAACATATCACAATTGACCCCCAAGGTAATAAGATTGTTTTTGTAAAATTCCTTTTGCTTACAATTATACACTTATTTATCCTTCCACCATACTATATTCCACATGAGCTAATAGGACTGGAATAATATCACCGATTAAGTCCCTAGCTCATATAATTCTTAATTCTCAGTCTATACCTGGTTGGACTTCCAAAACTTTCCAAAATCATTTTCGCAAATATTTACTTCATATATTAATAAGTAAAAACTGTAAAAAAACACTTTTCACAAAGTCTCGCTGCACAGCGTTTTATGTGAGTCCAACAATATATAAGACATAATGAATATACTGCCTCATCAAGAGATTGGTGGATTCATATTGAACAATTATACAAATTCACTTACTATGCACAAGGCCCAACCTTATCTGGAATATTTGATCTACGAAGATCATCACCAATGATTCAGTCAAAGCATAAGCACGCAACAAGCAAACCTTGCATAACTCTCTCAGGTCTAAGGACAACATAAGTTAATTATGCTGAATACATTCTCTACATCAATGATCATTTCTAGAAGATATTCATACTTTGATCCGGTTCAATGCATGTACTCTTACATTGCACCCACTCGTCTGCTTAAGGTCACCACCTCAATGACAGAGTCCACCAATGAGGACACCATGGACAGCGGAACGCCTCCTCTTAGCCAACCCACACGACGAGGTAGATCATCCACTTATGAGGTTGGTCAGAGCTCTTCGAGCCAGGTCGAGCGTCTTCCACGGATGAACATGCTGTTGGACAAGATTATGATGCGGATAGATGAGCGATTTGACAAGATTGAAGAGGAGATCCGTGAATTAAGGAAGGAACGAGACACTTGATCATCTACTTTCTTTGTATTTTGTGTGACACAGGGACACTTGGTGGTGTCTATTATGTTTTAAGTATGTTGTGTGGGATTTTTCTTTTATGTTTTTATTATGACTATGCATCAAGACTTCGGGATATTATATATTTATGCATGTTATGCTGTTATGATCACATTTTGGGATATTTTGTATTGATGCCTATTATATTATTATGATCACCAACTAGTGTTGCAGCTTTTATATCAAACTTTTTTCCTTCTTTTTATGATCAATTAGATTGTAAAGATATTTTACATTTAATTTATAATGTAATATTTAAATCCACTACATTAGCCCACGAAAAATATCAAAAGAAAAATATTATATATATATCGGTCTATATATTAAATGTATAATTGTTGATTGATAAATTAAATAGTAGATGAATATAGGTAACGATTCATATGTTGAATGTACTTCTTTAGCTTCACCCATATTTGAAATTATATTTTCTATTTTCTCATATTTAAATCCATTATAGTTGTTTAACAATTATATAACTTTTATTTTGATACATGAACTTAGTTTAATATAACTAATTTAAATCCCATTTTTTCATCACAAAAGTTTAAATTAGCATTTGGATATTTTCAGCTAAAGTATTAGCATTTATATATTTAAATCGGCTAAAGTATTAGCATTTGGAATATATCGTTCACCAACCTACCCGTTCAACGACAAGTCCACGTGTCCATTTCAAGAGGCTCTGCCATTGCATACGACGTCGTGTAATGCTTATATTAAACGTTATGAATATTTCCCACGTAATGTTTGTTTGAACAGGACGTGCTGGTTCGAATGTGTGTCTTACGTAATGTTTAACTTAATTTCACTTTCGGTCGAACATCTAGGGGCCGTTTGAACCCATGTGTTACACACTGTTTAACTTAATTGTTTAAACACACCGGGTAACCGAATGTAATATACGGTCAAACGAGGATTGTTTGTTCGAACAAATATGTTATGCACCGTTTAATTTAATTTCTTAACTCACAGTTTAACTTAAGTTGATTTATGCTTGAACGGATATTAAAGGGTGTTCGAACGGAATTGCCGGGAAGACCAAAAAAAAAAAGACTTGGCATCGCAGCAATTTAATTTATGCCTAGCTGTTCACCAGAGACGAAGAGAAAGACACCATTGAATAGAGATAGAGCTTACACTCCAGCGTCAAGAATATTTTTCGTCTCCTTTTTGGTCATAGGTGCTTGGTAAGTTATTTCTGCCCATTCCCTTATTTTATTTTCTTCTCATTAATTTTAAAAATCCAAACTTTGAATATTTGTACCCATTTCGGTGATCAGTCCACGTGAAGCTTCTACTGCTTCCTTGAGTCCAGGCAAACAAAGGGGAAAGAAGCTTCTTGGTAAGCTTCTCTAGTTTTTGTGTTATTTTGTTGTCTATTTTTATTCGGCAACTAAACCTCTTCTCTGTCTCTCTATGGATTCTCTCTCAAATTGCTTAGAAACGTTTACTCATGAATTACTTTTATTATTTTTGTCTGTAGGGGGTCAAAAGCATGATTTGCTGTTGAAGAAGAGGGGAACATATGCATTGATTATTTGAGTGACTATCATTGGTGAGGAAGAGTTATTTGAATTTGATACTGTCTGTTGAATGCGCAACACTTTGAGCCAAAAATAGCTTTGTGCAAAGTTTGCACTAGTGATTCTTCTAATCGTCTGCTCCTTTAACACCCAGCTCTCTTTGAATTGTAATTGCGTTATTTTGAAAGTTACTATTAGTTTTTGTGTGAAAGGCTCTCTGTTGGAAGTCAACGATAGATTAATGAGTCTACTTTTCATCGGTAAGGTTAACACTCTTTTTGTCATAATGTTGGCAACTTAGAGTTCATATTGTGTAATGTATGGTAGCACTTTAAAGTGCCCTTCTAAGATTTGTTATTGGGAATCATATCTATCTACAGCATTGATGCATAATTCTTTTGAGATGAAGGCTGTTGTGTTAGCCATGATATTATTTCATCAGCTTTTAATTTTGACATAGTAATGATCAACTTGCTTGTACTATATCCTTTCTTTATCTTATTAAAAATATTGACTTATAATTTTAAAGCCACATCACCACAAATAAAAACGTGTCATGTTTACAAAATATTAATAAAGAAGTACTTCAAAAAAATAGGAAAATAAAAAATTAACATAAAGGGATAAAAATTCAAAACTAAATTTAATTTGAGCCACATCGTCACTGGCCCATAAGAGAGTTACGCGTCATGGAATATCTACGCAACGGTGAGCCACAAAAACACCAGTGCAAAGTTTGCACTGTGATTCTTCCTGTCTGTGAGATATGAATACATGCTCCGTTTAAATCCAGCTTCTCTTTAAACGGGGTATGCTTATATTATTATGAATAACGTAATGTTTGTTTGAACAGGACGTGCTGGTTCGAATGTGTGTCTTACGTAATGTTTAACTTAATTTCACTTTCGGTCGAACATCTAGGGGCCGTTTGAACCCATGTGTTACACACTGTTTAACTTAATTGTTTAAACACACCGGGTAACCGAATGTAATATACGGTCAAACGAGGATTGTTTGTTCGAACAAATATGTTATGCACCGTTTAATTTAATTTCTTAACTCACAGTTTAACTTAAGTTGATTTATGCTTGAACGGATATTAAAGGGTGTTCGAACGGAATTGCCGGGAAGACCAAAAAAAAAAAAGACTTGGCATCGCAGCAATTCTAATTTATGCCTAGCTGTTCACCAGAGACGAAGAGAAAGACACCATTGAATAGAGATGCAGAGCTCTACACTCCAGCGTCAAGAATTTCTTCTTATTTTTCGTCCTCCTTTTTGGTCATAGGTGCTTGGTAAGTTATTTTTGCCCATTCCTTTATTTTATTTTCTTCTCATTAATTTTAAAAATCCAAACTTTGAATATTTGTACCCATTTCGGTGATCAGTTGGCGTGAAGCTTCTACTACTTCCTATGAGTCCAGGCAAACAAAGGGAAAGAAGCTTCTTGGTAAGCTTCTCCAGTTTTTGTTTTATTTTGTTGTTCATTTTTATTCGGCAACTAAAACAATCTCTTACTCTTCGTCTCTCTATCAATTTGGAAATTCTGCTTCTTTATATTAACCTTTTCCCTGCAATTCGTCTGAACCTTGCTTAATCTTCAAGAAATGTGAATTACTTTTATTATTTTCGTCTGTAGGGAGTCGGAAGCATGATTTGCTGTTGAAGAAGAGGGGAACATATATATTAATAACTCGCATTGATTATTTGAGTGATGTTGTGTAGAGATGAGATTTTCCTATCATTGGTGACTTCCTTCTACAATTTTTACGGAAGAGTTATTTGAATTTGATACAGGGATGCCTGTTGAATGCACAACACTTTGAGCCAAAAATAGCTTTGTGCAAAGTTTGCACTAGTGATTCTTCTTACATCGTGAGGTATGAATCTGCTCCTTTAACACCCAGCTCTCTTTGGGGTGCTTCAATTGTAATTGCTTCTAAGTTATTTTGCTGGAAAGTTAAAGGTTGTAATGGCTATATAGTTTTTGTGTGAAAGGCTCTCTGTTGGAAGTCAACGATAGATTAATTTGAGTGTCTAGGTTTGCTTAATTCATCGGTAAGAAATGTTAACACTCTTTTTGTGAGTTATCATATTATGTTGGCAAAAATAACTATAACACAGAGTTCATATTGTGTAATGTATAAACATTGGTAGCATTATGACTTTATCTTTGACTTTGGGGCCTTTAGTGCCCTTCTAGTTTGTAGTCATTTGTTATTGGATAATTTACTATGAATCAAAAAATTGGGACCATTATGCTCTGGAACATTTAATTAGTGTTATTAGATTTTATAATTAAGTGATCTACAGAATTAGTGCTCTGATTGATGCGTTGGATAATTCTTTTGAGATCTAGTGGGTTAAGGACTGACCTTTTTAGTTTGTTACCTGCATTTGTCATTAATTATTTTAGGCTTAATTGCACGATAGGTCCTTGTGATTTCACTTATAATAAATGACTCGTCGTAGCTTTTAATTTTGACAAAATAGTCTCTAAAGTGATCAACTTGCTTGTAATGAATTAGTCTATATCCAATTTCTTTATCTTATTACGGGAAAATATTGACTTATAATTTTAAAGCCACATCACCACAAATTAGAACATGTCATGTTACAAATATTAATAAAGAAGTACTTCAACAAAATAAGAAAATAACATAAAGGGATAAAAATTCAAAACTAAATTTAATTTTGAGCCACATCGATCACTGCTTGCCCATAAGAGAGTTACGCGTATTATAATAATAATAAAAATTAAGAAAAGCATTGGAATATACAAATAATAGTATAATTAAAATAAATTAACTATATAGGAGGAAAAAACGAAGATTTGTACGTACATCAATAAAAAATATCAACAACTAATTAAGGTGAGTCCACTCCTAGATGCACAAAACAATGGATTATTTGAATTTGATACAATGTCTGTTGAATGCGCAACACTTGAGCCAAAACTTTGTGCAAAGTTTGCACTAGTGATGAGCTGCAACACCCAAATTGGGTTAGCACTCTCTCTGTTTCAACGATAGATTAATGGTGAGCTTATTCATAAGTAACAAGTTATCCGAGTTGTGTACATTGGTAGCATTATGGACTTTCCTTTAGAGTTTGTAGTCATTTGTTAATAGAATCAAAAAATTGGGACCATTATGCTCTGGAACATTTAATTAGTGTTATTAGATTTTATAATTAAGTGATCTACAGAATTAGTGCTCTGATTGATGCGTTGGATAATTCTTTTGAGATCTAGAAGGACTGACCTTTTTAGTTGTTACATTTGTCACCAATAGGTCCTTGTGATTTCACTTATAATAAATGACTTCGTAGCTTTTAATTTTGATAGTCTCTAAAGTGATCAACTTGCTTGTAATGAATTAGTCTATATCTTTCTTTATCTTATTACGGGAAAATATTGACTTATAATTTTAAAGCCACATCACCACAAATTAGAACATGTCATGTGTACAGAATATTAATAAAGAAGTACTTCAAAAAAATAGGAAAATAAAAAATTAACATAAAGGGATAAAAATTCAAAACTAAATTTAATTTTGAGCCACATCGATCACTGCTTGCCCATAAGAGAGTTACGCGTATAATAATAATAATAAAAATTTAAGAAAAGCATTGGAATATACAAATAATAGTATAATTAAAATAAATAAAAAATATATATATGACGAATAGAAAAAACAAGAATTTGTACGTACATCAATAAAAAATATCAATTATGAACTAATTAAGGTTAGTCCACTCAGCTAGATGACAAAAAATGGATAGAAGAACTAATTTGTTACAAGTTGCCTAAAAAAATTGGGAGCACTAATTAAACGTTTGTTAATGGTGAGTTATCATAAGTACCTTGCCTTTGAAAACATGCGGATGAGAAAAAAGTGATTATGCGGATGAGAAATGTTTGTTATGTGCCAATTTCCATTGCAGTCCCGCATTGTTAGGAACAGAACATGCACTTCTAGGATTGTCATCTAAGTGGGTCTTAAAAAGAGATATTGTATTAATTTGAGTACATTAATTAGGCCAATTTGTATTAATTTGAGATATTGTGTATTCTGTATATTTAATTAGTGTTTCTTGAATTATATGGAGAGAGAAAATGCATATCTTGAAGTATGGTTTGCATGTATCATATTAGCCTTAGACCTGTTTGAGAATTACTGTATGACATGCACCAAGAATGTCATACAATAATTCTTAAATTGTCCAAGTTTGGAAAGTTTGAGATTATACGCTCTGTATTGCATGCAAGTGACTGATGTTATCTTTCATCTCGTGATGTAGAGATTTTGGTAGGATCTTCCTTATGTTCTCTAGGTATATCGGTACTAAGTTGTTGTGAATTGTGAACATAGTCGACAATTCACAATGACTTACTACAATGCATATACTTGGACAAGTATAGGGAGATGCTGCCGAAGTTTCTACCGAGGTGAAGGATAATATCAGTCATTTGCAATGCAATACAGAGCATATAATCTTGAATGCGATAGGACCAACTACCTTTTAGCAAGTAGATGAAAGTCATATTGCATGTCTTAGTAAGCTTTGTTGTTTGTTGTCTTTTTTAAGGGTGAGAAAGATGGATAAGAGTTGGATGAATGAAATGAATCGATTCAGAAAAGGTATTTAGAAGGGGTAAAACAGTTCATGATTATAGCACGTGGATGTGTGGATGACAAGAATGAGATTAGGTGCCCTTGTCATGGTGTATGAATGTATACTTTCAATAAGTGGGGAGAGTTGAGGATCATTTGATTGTGCATGGGATTGATAAAAGTTATACTAAATGGGCATTTCACGGTAAACCATATGGTAAGTTTAGGCATGTTGATGCTACTGTAGATGATAGCAACGAGGATGAAGTGAATGATGCTGACGAACCGATCGAGGAAATAGATGAAATGTTGGAGGATATCGGTGCGGGGATGTTTACGGGTACAACATCTGGAGATGGAGGAAATAATGATGAACCAAATAGAGGGGACTATGGAGCAAAGGATTTTGATCGCCTATTGAAAGATGTAAGACGTCCTCTTTATCCGGGTTGTGAGCGTTTTTCAAAGTTAGCATTCACTATACGATTGATGCATATAAAGACCCTACACAATATGAGTATTGCAGCATTTAATATGGTGTTAGATTTGATTAAAGAAGCTCTTCTAGAAGGAGAGACACTGCCTAAATCATATAGGGAGGCAAGAACATTAAATAAGGGTTTGGGTCTTGATTATATACCCATACATGCATGCGCCAATGATTGTATTTTGTTTTGAAAGGAAACAAATAAGTTAGAAGTGTGCCCGGTATGTGGTGAATCTAGATGGGTCAATAGTGCGACAAAACGGAAGAAAGTTCCTAAGAAAGTTCTATGTCATTTCCCATTAATACCAAGATTGCAGAAGTTGTTTATTTCAAAGAAGATGGCTGAGGACATGAGATGGCATAGAGAAAAACGGATCCTAGATGAAGATAACTTGAGGCATCCGGCAGACTCGTTGGCGTGGAAAGAGTTCGACAAGGAACATGAATGGTTTGGACGGGAAGCTCGCAATATTCATCTTGGTTAGCCTCCGATGGATTTAATCCATTTGGCAATATGAGTACAAGTTATAGCATGTGGCCAGTGGTGCTTATGCCATACAATTTGCCACCTTGGAAGTGCATGAAGGATCCATTCTTTATGATGACGTTACTTATTCCTGGACCAAGATCTCCAGGAAACGATATTGATGTTTACTTACAACCTTTGGTGGAAGAGTTGAAAATATTATAGGTCGAAGATGTTAGTACATTTGATGCATCAACATCTAATTATTTTCAAATGCATGCAGCAGTGATGTGGACAATCAATGATTTTTCGGTGTACGGTAATTTATCTGGGTGGAGTACGAAGGGAAAATTGGCATGTTCGGCGTGTAACCAATCTACTGCTTCTAAATATCCATCACACAGTAGAAAGATGTGCTACTTGGGTCATTGTCATTGATGTGAGAATTTATTTCACACATTTGGTCATCATAATTGTGTTGATTTAGAGCATTTTGTATGTGTTTCTTTGCTTAGTTGTCTAGAATTTGAGGTATTTTACATTTACTGAATTATTAGAAATTCTTGGTATTTTGCAGTTTACATGTGTTTGATTAGGTGAAATTGGGCTGATGTGAAGAGGCCAAATTCGGGTTAGGTCAACAAAGCAAAACCCTAGTTAGCCCGGTCTAGGCAAACCAGAATATTGTTTGATCAATCGATTGTAACGGGAGCTACAGATATCGGTTTCCAGTTTTGTTTGATTCTCTGGAAAGCTAAGACGAAGGCCTAAAACCTTTATGAAGAGCTTGAAACCTAGTTACTCCGTTTTGAAGTTCAAAATCCAGCTGGAAGTCGGGGAACAAATCTGCCAAGAATTTCGGGATTCACCAAGTCAATGAGAGGTTGGGGTCCAGCTCACAATGTGAGGCCAACATGTGTTTTTATTTTAAAGAAAACCTAAACATCTATTAGGTTTTGGTGTGCCGCATGAAACAAGAGGAGGAATAAATCAATTGAAGGATTCATTGGAACTAACAAAGGAAACTTTCCTTTCTCGGAATTACTGGAATTCCTGAAACACCCTTCGGTATTTGGAGCATATTTTTGATATAGAACTCTAAGAGAAAATGCAACAACTTTTGTGTTTTGGGATTTTACAAAAAAGGAACAGCAAAAGGTGAAAACGGAGCATCAAGTCAGAGATCGAGGAAAAACGGCCTATTGGAGAACCCTGTTTTAAGGAAACAAAGAGGTTTTGAAGGAAGGAGGGGGGAGAACGACTAGGGCACGAAAAGAAAGAAAGTTTTTCACCACTGGAGAGGAATCCAAAGCTTGGAACAAGGTGAAGAAGACGGAGGCTGAATTGGAGTTTGTCAACAATTGAGATTCTCGATCTACATATAGTTCCTTCTTAATCCTTTTGTCTTCTCTTCTCTTTGTATAATTTTCATTATGACTTCCAGAGTTGTGTTGATTTATTCTGATTTTGCTATGAACTAATTTCTATTGCTAAGGCTACGATGTAGCCTCTCCATGACAATTCTGAAGCTTATTACCATGTGATCGAATTTTTACCATTCTTTTTGAAGTATACATCATTGAGTTTAATGCTTTCAATTATCTGGCCAATAGTTGAATGATTTGTTGTGTGCGTGTTAACTCGAGAGATGATGCACGTAGTTTAGCTTCAAATGATGTATGCCATGAATTGAACGAAAGATAGGAATGTGCCAACGTGATTTGTGCGACTTTTATGAGAAATATTATTAATCTTAATGTGCTCAATTGCTTCTAAATTCGCATAGAAATATCACGGGTTGTTGTATGTTGGGTAATTCTAATTCTACTCGAGAGAGGGTCTTAGATAAATTAGAATATTTCACCGTCAAATAGGTTGATAATTGACTGATTGCATGGTTAGGATTTTGGATTTGATTGGTTAGGTGAGTCGGATGCCTTAGTGTTTTCTTCTTGGGTGAAATTTTTTTTTTAAGTTTATTTATTTTTGTTTCTGCAAATTCAAAATCCACCACTTTTCTTGATTTTCAAATAATTTAGAATTAGAAAAATTTCAATAGTTAATAGGTGAGTAGTCCTCGTGGGTTCGACATCCTTTCTTATTACTATATTACTTGTTACGATTTCGTGCACTTGCGAATTTTCAACAACAGTCATTATTTACCAATGGATCATAATTGGAGGAAGAATCGAACAATGTTTGATGGTGAAGAAGAGCATGGGCTACCACCAAGAGAATTGTCAAGTGAGGATATATTAATGCAGTTGACGAGTGTAAGACCAGTACAATTTAGAAAAGCTTTGAAGAAGAGAAAACGTACTGAGGAAGAGTTGAATTGGACAAAGAAGAGTATCTTTTTTGAGTTACCATACTAGTCAACTTTGAAAGTGCACCACAATTTGGATGTTATGCATATCGAGAAAAATATATTTGAGAATATTCTTGGGACATTGTTGAATATTGAGGGTAAGACGAAAGATACAGTAAACTTTCGAAAAGATTTAGCTAAGATGGAGATAAATAGGGATTTACATCTACAACCTCATGGTCAATCCTATGTTATGCCGCATGCATGTTATACCTTAACAAAGAAAGAGAGGGTTGAATTTTGTAATTGGGTGAGAAATGTAAAGTTTCCAGATATGTATGCTTCTAATATCTCTCATTGTGTGAAAGAGAAGGAAGGTAAAATCACTGGAATGAAAAGCCACGATTGTCATGTATTTTTACAGCGTCTACTTCCGGTTGTGATTCGTGGTTATTTGAGCATAGATGTTCGGGTTGAAATAATGAAGTTGAGCCTATTTTTTAGGGATTTTTGTTCACGTACATTGAATATGGATGTCTTGAGGCATTTGGATGAAGATATTGGCATGATCTATGTAAGTTGGAGAGAATATTTTCACCTTTATTCTTTGATGTAATGGTTCATTTGGCTGTCCACCTTCCTCGTGAAGCTATCCTCGCTGGCCCAGTACAATATCAGTAGATGTATCTGATGGAGCGATTTTTGGGGAGACTTAAACGGTTTGCACGCAATAAAGCACGCGTAGAGGGGTCAATCGCTAAGGCATATGTGGATTACGAGTTTCTAACGTTCTGTTCTCTGTATCTTGGTGGTGTTGTGACACATTTTAACAGAGGGGACAGAAATATTGTTGGAAGAAATGAGCATCTGACATGTGATAAGTTCAGTAGTTTTTCACACGATGTCACGCCATTACGAGCTGAAGCAGGGTATGATTTGTTAGGAGCAGAGTTCAGAAAAACTAGATGGTATGTGTTGAACAATTGCTCTGAGATTGATGTATACCTAAGGTAAGTTCTTAATTATATTTCGTATTGGTATTTTCAATTTCAATTTCTTTACGTACATTTTTATTGATTAATAGTATAACTATAGTGAGCATATTGACATTTTAAAGAGACAAAGTTCAACCAATGTCGAGAGTCAGCATGAGGAAGAGTTTCCAGAGTGGTTCAAGAAACATGTATGAATTCTTAACTAAGAAGACATTTATTTCATTTATATTGATATTATTTCGTAGGATTTGTTTACCATGTACTTATGATAATTGTTTGTTTTCATGTTTTATAGATTAACAACTTGCGTGATGAAAATCCCTCGAATGTGCATGATGATTTATATGCATTAGCATGTGGTCCTGATGAACGTGCTAAACAATACACTGGATGTATTGTTTGAGGGGTTAGGTATCACACTACTAACCAAGAACAATATCGTAAAACTCAAAATAGTGGAGTGGTTGTTTCGGGAGATCACGATGGGAAAGATATTGATTTTTATGGTGTGATATTGGATATCTTTGTGTTACGATATTTGTGAGGGAATGTCGTGTAATTATTCAAGTGCGATTGGTGGGATGTGGAAAAACAAAATGTAGGTATACGCACAGATAAACATTTTAAAAGTGTGGACACATCTCGAAAATGGTACCGAAATTATCCTTTCATCCTTTGTAGTCAAGCTAATTAAGTGTTTTATTTACCTAACACTGACTCAGAGGTCACTGGCGGGTGGTTCAAAAACTTGGTCATATAAACATTTATGATATTCCTGAAGTGGTAGACAGTGGTGACAAGGAGATTGAAGAGGCAATACCAAATGAAGCATATCAAGAAACTGAGTACTTTCAACTCTTTGTAGATTTTGAAGATTATGATTTGATCCCATTGCATTGAAATGATGTTGAGCCCAAAACTATCGATGCTTCGACTGAAGTAGAGGAAATGGTTGAAGAAGACGACTTTATAGATGATAAAAGTGAGGAGGAAGAAGTCACCACAGATGAGGAAGAAAGTTTGTCGATTTCTACTCATGATGGCATGTCCACCGATGAAACGAATTGATTGTGATTTAATTTGTTAGGTTAGCATCATGGCGATAGGTGGAAATCGTCAGCGATCCGCTCTTACCGTTTCATCAAACCATGTGGAGACTTCAACTCCTACGTAGTCTACCCCAGGTACAGCGTCGAGGGTGTCTGATGAAACACCTTTAAGCAATCCTCCTCTCGCACAGAGTAGCGTGGCCTGTAAGTTCTCTAAACTCTATACTACTTTTGGGTAGGTTAATTTTGACTATGCATTCACGTGTGTTAGCCCAAGGTTATTTACAAACAATTCATAATTGATTTTGATGATAACAAAAATTCTAAGTTTTGAAGACTTTTAGATTTTACCTTGTCAATCCACTATTTCTAAGATATATTTTAAAGGATTGAGGTTATCTCACAAAAATATTTCTAAGTGCACTTGAACACCATTACACAAGTTGATAAAATCAATTTTTCATATTGTAGGTGTTTAAAGATGAATTGGAATGAAAACGACACCTTCAAGTTGCTGAAAAACCTCTTCAGCATTTATAGTGT
Organism: Morella rubra; assembly: GCA_003952965.2. NCBI lineage: Eukaryota > Viridiplantae > Streptophyta > Magnoliopsida > Fagales > Myricaceae > Morella > Morella rubra. Next base: position 25,109 of record RXIC02000012.1, read on the forward strand.
CGACACATTGCACTATCTCCCGAGAGAATCGATTTTAGATCAAATCTTGTCAACACATTGCACTGAGACACCTTGGAGATAGTAATGGGAACCTTGGGATATTGTATCAGTATCTCAAATGTTGTGGAAAGGTCGGGAAAGTGTATGGACATCTAGGGATATTGTGGGAATGTCTGGAAAATGTATGGACCTAAGGATGTTTGGAATGAGCACTTTGAAAATTATAATGGAAAAGCTCGGAACTCCTCGAAAATGAAAGTAGAAAAGCAGACATCTCTCGGGCACCTCGAGATAGGTCAGAATTAGACCTCATGGTCACCACACCGCTCTCGGAAGCACAGGGAAGCTCGACCTCATCGGCTCGGAACACCTCACACCTCGAAGCACCTTGGAATAGTCGGTAATACAAATGGAGCTAGATCGGATAGATACATCTCGGTTAAGTAATCGGCATTAATGACTCCCATCGGACAGTCACTCAGCTCGCAGACACTCATACTCGCTCACTCATACTTATGCGCTTGCAACCTGATTTTTTTGCTGAAATCCTGGAATGTTGACTCTTTTAAACAACTCTTTTAAAAACCCAGACGACCGTTGAAGTCAAAATGGTATAAATAGAAGAAGAAGAAGAAAACAACTCTCTTGCGATTCAAATTGAAATTACTCTACAACTCCTACTAGAAAGCAACTTGACAACTTGACTAAACTGACTACATACTAAACCTGCTTCTACATAATACTTTCTACTTGTTCTTACCTTTGTACTTTCCACTTTCTTTACAGCCATTTTAATCCAATTTGTTCCTTTTTGATACTTGTAAACACGTGAGTGTTGGGTAAACACTTGTCCTACTTGGGAGAGTAGAAGAAATGAAAGAGTTTGCATGAGCTCGGAAAAACGCTTTGTAAAGGGTCCTTAGCACCCCGGAAGTGAACGTATATTTTAGCACCCCGAAGAATAGTGAAGAAGCCCAAGGAAGTTGAAAGAGCCTTGGAGAAGGAAGTAAAAGGTTGGAGATGGTCCCTCGAAATCATAAGGGAAAAGCTCGGAGCACATTGGGAACACCTCGTTCGAAAATGGTAATAGGAAAGCACACCTCACCTCGAATAGTCTAATACAAATGGAGCTCGAGAAGTTAGATACCTCGATAGTAAAGGGGACCTCGGCTTAATTCGGACATTACTTCTCTTCTAGATCAACTCATGCGATTATGCGCCGACACATACCACGATTTTTTGCTGAAATCCTGGAATGTTGACAGCTTCCTCCAACGACTCTTTTAAAATCCCAGATGACCGTTGAAGTCAAAAGTGGTATAAATAGCACTCTCTTGCGATTCAAATTGAATTACTCTACGACCTAACTTCTAGAGATTGAAGAAGAGAGAAGACTACTCATACTGAGAAAGCTGTTATTCCCCTGCTAAACTTAGCTTTCTACAACTCTTGTCCGGTGCACCTTTGTACTTTCCACTTGCTTCATACGGCTTAAGAGCCAAATCATTGTTCCATTCTGTACCCATTCTTTGTAAACACTTGAGTGTTTGGGTAAACACTTGTCCTACTTGTGGAGTAGAAGAAATCAATTTGTGAAGAGTTAAAGCGTGAGCTCGAAAAACCTTTGTAAAGGTTCCTTAGCACCCCGGAAGCTTGTATTTACTATTTGAAGAATAGTGAAGGAAGCCCAAGGAAGTAAAAGCCTTGGGGTGTAGGCAATTGGCCGAACCACCTAAAATACGGTGTCAAACTCTATCTCTTATTTTTCACGCTCATATCAGCCCTTTGTGTTCTATGCTTTTCTGTTATACTGCTCAAATTATTTTCAAAAAGGATTGAGCTTTCAACTCACTTGTATTATATTTCTAGCAACTACACCTGCCAAACAAGGGCGTGGGAAGTTAAGAGGAGTAACTTATGCCAAAGTGCAAGTGAGCGGTAAGATACCAATTAGTATTCCCGATTGCCACCGGGGCATAGATGGTGCTGAATCTAGTCGTCTTGTGACATTTTTTGGAACACTTGTTCGAATGCATGCTCCATTTGGTATGCTGACCTGGCAAAGGTTCCGAATTCTATAAAAGAATATATCAGGGAGCGTGTTTTGGTATGTATCACATCACCCTCATATATGTTACTAAATTTTTTGTGTTCTTTTTACAAGATGACTTCGAGCTCAATTATGATCGACAAGAAGATAGAGAAACTATGAGCTCTATAATGAATGCAACTTTCAAAAATCACAAGGCAAAACTACACAAACATTTTAAGAAGTTCGAGAGTAAGGATGAAGCATTGCAACATCGACCAACAGATACGTCTGTAGAAAATTGGATTGCATGCTGTGAACTATTCTCCCAACCTACTTATCAGTTAATTGTTTCATGAAAAGCAACGACATTTTTTTAATGATAAGTAGATTATGGATGTTATTGCATTTGCATGAGCGTAGTCGAATTAACACCAATAATAGAGCGAAATTGAAGGTACACCATACTGGTGGTTCAAGACCATTTGTTTGGCATAGAAAGAAATTGGTAAGTATATTACATAATTATTTCCACATTTTAATTTCATAGATTAGCTAAATTTTCTTTCTTTTGACCTATGAATTGTGCAGGAAGACCCCGAGGTTGGAACACCAACAGCTGTAGATTTATATAGTAAGATGCATCATAGAAAAAATGGCAAAGGGTGAGTGTCTAATGTCATTAGAGAAAATTATGTAAGTAAATTTTTCCATATTATTTTGAAAGAATAGTTTATTATGTTAATAGAATCCATAACTTAGTTTTATGACTAGAGGAGGAGATGGTGGAGATCCAATCGCAATCAACTACAGAGTCAGGAGCACAAAAAGACGTTGACATTTTTACTCAAGTCCTTGGGACAAGATCTGGCTATGTGAGAGGTTTGGGTCGCTCTGTGAAGCCTATTGCTGCCTCATCCTCTACTTTGTCCATACAAAGGGATCTCGAGCATGTTCGTGAGTTAGAGACAGCTAAAGCTACAATAGAAGAGCTAAAGTAAGACAGAGCAAGTATGATAACCTAAAAAACCAACAAGCAAAAATACAATAGGTGCAAAGGCAAATTCAAGAACAACTTCAATTACTTAAGGCACAATTTGTGCAACGAGATTTGTAGGTAGGACTTCATTGGCAAATTATAAGGTTTTCATTGAAGGTTTTGATATTATTGATAGTTTTTGGTATTGTTCATAGTTTTGGATTAAGTTTTTGAATGTTGGAACATTTTCTAGGATTTGAACTTATGTGAACTAGATACACTTACTTTAAGAACCTACATTTGGAATTTCTCTTTGATATTTGAATTTATGGATTTTTATTATTTGTCTCAAAGTAAGGAACAGAAAAGCTAGACATCGAATTTTGGGAATATCAGACAAATCTCATATACTTATCAAGTTGCCTTCCTTAAAGAGTTTGAATAAATTCTTGTGGTGCCAGCATGAATTTTCCTCTAATAGAGTATTGGGATATATATCGACATGTACTTTGCGAGAGCATGATTTTCAAAAATTCAAATGATTGAAACATGCAATGTTAGAAGAGAATACTGCAATTTCCATGTTCCTGGAGAAAATGGAAATCATCCTCTCTGTGACCAAATTCTTCCATGACAACATAAGCTGAAAATTATGCGTACAAAAAAGAAAGAGAAGGAAAATTACAAATCTAATTGTCGGTGTCATCTGACAAAAGTAGTTAGCATAACCACATCATCTAACTATTGTGCAAATTGTGAAGTTCATATCTTAGAAAACCTGAACTGCAAATGGCTGACATGACAAGATCTAGATTGCATATTCCAGGAGAAAATGTTGCTCTTTAAGTTAGGATTCCAACGCTTCTTGAATCGGATTAATACCATCTTAGACGAAAGAGATATGACAAAAATACTGAAGACTGTGCAGGAGATCTTCCAATTCGGGATTTTTTTCAAACTCACTACCCCATATCAATTCATTCAACTTCTAGGTCTTCTTGCTTGATTGGATAGAGCCCAGAACTAGAATTAAGCTCCATCTCTTAGGGTTAGAATTCCAACTCTTCTTAATTTATTTCCTGCAAGAAAATCACCAAAAATTAATCACAACTGGACACTTTGTAAAATAACATTCAAGTTGGAAAAATACCATTAAAATGTCCTAATTATACATATGGATTAGCAAATGAACATGAAGAAGTAACATTCAAAGTGCACTTTTATGCACTCATCAAGCATCAGTAATGGCTCTTAATTTTTCATATATATGTGACCAAGAGCTAGACCTAGTGGAGGCCTACACAAATTTTGCATTTACATTCATTCAGGCCTCTCCCAAGTTTTAACGCACCATTCTCATTCATTCTTTCTTCTAGACACAAGTGAAAAATGGACAGAAGTTTAGAGATTGAAAGGATTGTGTTTATAATCATTTAATTGAAGTGAATTGTTTGATTTATTGCAGGAAGTACTGGTCGTATCTGGTTCCCTTATTGAAGTTTCTTTCCAAAAGATAGCCATATGTTGCACAGCTATGCACCGTGGGGCAGCACTAGTAGCAATGTCTAATTTATCTTGTAAGCATAAAGTGTGTCCTTTTCTTTACTTTCTTTTCCCCTTTATTTTTTGTTTATTGCAACCCTGCCAATTGTGATACATGAGGAAAGCTAGAAATGACCTTAATTGCGTTGTATTTCCCTTGAATTTTGTTCTTTTTGTTGGTTGAAATATTTATGGAATAGTTGAAGTTTATGTTGGTTGAGAGATTATGGAATATTTGAAGTTTGTGTTTATTGAGATTTATAAAATATTTGAAGTTGGTATTGGTTGAGAGATTTATGGAATTGCAGTTTTGGTATTTGTAATTTGAGAATATCAAGTTTAATTTGGAGGTTCTGCAAAAAGAAAACACGTTCAAACAACATATCGAACGGGTAACTCATTTGAACCAACTTTACCCATTTGAACAGAGATTACGTTCCGCGATGTAATTATTTCGTTACTAATTTAGAAACGAAACAAAAAAAATCGAGTTCGAACAGTCAACACTGTTCGAACAACATCCATTGTTCGAACAAAAATAATTATTAGCTATGAAATTCTTTCATTGCCAATATGGTCACTAATTCTTGTACGCACTATATTAACTATTCAAACTAAAGTACTTGCGACGAATTACAAGATCGACACTGAATATGTCAAAGGTAATTGCGACGAGAACCTTTGTCGGAAATACTGTCGTTCAAACGAAAAATGTAGTTCAAATGTGAATTAGCGACAAAATTTCATCTCTAAAAGTGCAACTTTGTGGGTTGGCAATTAAATTTCAACGACTAAAATCATCCTTCATCGACGCAAATATCACCCGTTTTTTGTTGCTGAAAGTCACATTTTCAGCGACGAACTAATTTTCACCGCCGAAGATCACTTTTTTGCTTTGCCATGAAATTTCATCGTTGATGACTTTCAGTGACAAATTGGCAACAAAAAAAATGTCGTCGCTAATAACCTTCAACGACGAAATTCCTATCTTCAGTGACGAAAAGTTTCGCCACGGAAAATGAAAACTATTGTTGTGAGTATCGCTTTTCTCAAACTTTTCTCTCAAACATTTTCACTATTTCGAGACTTGTTTCAAGATCTCTCAAACAACTTCAGGTAAAACCTTCTTCGTGACTTTGCTTTTCAATTTCATGCTTTTCAATTTAACACTATTGAATTTTAATTTTTTTTGTTGGATAATAACGTTTTTTTCTTTGTGTTCATCGAAGTACTGTTTGAACTCTTGAATGTTGACGTTCGGACGTGTTTAATTGCATCCGAATGTGTTTCACCGCGTCCAGACTCCTTCTAAATGGAAACATCGCCGTTTGAATTACGTGCAAACAAATTATGCTTACGTTTAGATGGTTTTTGCTAAGTTGACCATGGATTACTTCGGGAGAAGTATCACCAATGTCGGGGCACAGACAGAGCGACCAGCATGAGGCAGACACTTTATTAGTGGAGCTAAGGGAGACTATTTGGGTGATACTGGAGCCGACAGATACGTTGTGCATGGAGCTCCATTCTTGCTTGACCAATCTGGAGAACAATATTGCTCTAACGAAGAGGGCTCTGAGGGAGGAGCTGAATGCTATGCAGATGGAATTGATTTCTGTGAGAGAACAAGTGTCTCAGTTGTCTCAGTCTCTTTATACCATTTCGATACAGCTCCGGACACTCATCAAATAAGTGGATAATATGGAGGAGCAGTTGGAGCATGTTCATAACACCATCGAACAAGATCTAGACCAGCCAGCTCGTCTTGGTGATTTAGACTAGCCTATGACTTATGCTTAGTTAGTGTCCGGCTTTTGATTCGGATTAGTCTCCTATTTATGTTTTATCGCTATTATTTACTTATGCTTTGTTAGTCTCCAGCTTGTACTAGACTTTATGATTGTGTTTTTCGTTCAATATTTCGATTATATTTGATACTTATATTAATTATATTTTTTTATTAGTTTAAATTTATTACAATTTAAACGGACGATAGTACAATTAAATGGATGATTAGTACTAGTGCTAAGTTAACGAAACGGTTAGTATAATTAGTTATAATTGATGTTTAATATAAAAGTATGCTTAACTATATATATGTTTTTATGTAGTCAAAATAAATAAATTAAGTTAAAATTTTGTGCCGAATTACATTTAGTTAGTTAAATTATTTATATAAATTACATTGAGTGAATTAATTGGGATCCTTAATCAATTATTGAATTAAAGTAATGTCAAATAAATCTGCTAAAAATCAGCACGCCATAACGTCTTGTTCAGATGCCTGACATTAATCGATTACGTCGGAACGCACGAAAACACTGTCCGAACGCATTTATCACAATAGCAAGGCTTACACATGTTTAATGAGGATGAAGTTTGAAAACAACTTTAGGCATTCGAACGGTGTAGCATTGAGTCTGGATGGGTATTTGCGTCAGCCAAACGTGTGCTTCCATGTCGCACGAAGTCAAGAGAATTGCGTCCGGACAGGCAATAAACCATCCGGACGCTTTTAATGTTTCGAATTGTTTTAAATGGTTTAAATTTTGGCATTTAATGTGGTGGACTTTCATTGAGCCACGTGTGCTAAAAAGCGTTCGAATGGAGGAACACCGCCCCGATGGCGTCCACGGATTGTCAAATACTCAAATAGTTCGACATTTTACGTTTAACTGGCTGTTTTCTCATAAAAATCTCTCAACCCTTATGTGTTTTCTTTCCAAATCTTGACTTAAACCTTCGAGACTCTAATCACATACGTATATGTTTTATTCATTTTTAGCATGATTTTAGCGGTAAAATTTTTTATTTTTTTTTTGTTTTAAGTATAGATTTCCAATCCTATTTTTTGTATACTACAATGTGTTTTTTGATTTTTTTTTGTAGAAATTGATTGTGCTAAGTGTTATGATTGTTTTGAGTGCATTTTTAATACATTTGGTTATGTATTTTGGAGTGTGTGGGAGGTGGAGGGAGGCTGCCATGACTGAGTTAACTTGGTCGTCTTCCCCGATGCATCCGAACACTATTTTCAGTCGTTCAGATGCCTGATAGTATCCCAAAAGGGATATGTTGTTGTTTTGCATGTGTCCGGATGCTATATCGAAGAAGTCTCACGCTATTCGGACATTTTTGGTGAAAACGTCATCGTTTTCACAATGGTAGAAATTTATACTGTCTGTTAGAATTCATCTGTATGACTTATCCAAGTAGTCCGGATGCCTTTTTATATTTGATTTGCATATTTGCTTTCTTTATTCATCATTTTGATAGCTGTCGTTAGCTGTTCGGACATGTGTGGTAGATATGTCATCGTTTTCACCAAGTGCTTTATATAATGCTATCCATTCGCATAGTGGTGCGAACGGTCACCTAACCGTGCAAACTGGTTGTCTAACATGCAAACGGTCATTTCTTTAGTGCGAAATCCTTTTTCTTATCGTGTGAACACTTTTTCTAACCGTGCGAATACTTTTGTGCAGATTCCAAAAAAATAAGCAAGCGTCTACATTTTGATGTCGAGGCTTCCAGCAGCCAGGCTGATCTCGAGTAAGCTTTTGCTCCAACTCTATCATTAAAGCAGCATACGGTGATTATTATGTCCCCCTCAATTGTTATCGAGTGGTAGATTGCGTTGGCTGATTTCAATGATCTTTGATATGAGGATCAAGAGGACATCAGCTCGGATTTTAAGATGTTGTGGCACTTAGGGCACCTATCCAACATTACAATAAAGCTCTTGGGGACCACTCAAGACTAAAGGCTTATAAATAGAACAAGATGGAGAGAGGAAAAACACCATTTGCATCCTCAATATTATGCTAGCCTACCAAGAGAGAGAAAAAAACAAAAGAAGAAAGCTTGCATGGATCCCTAGAAAGCTACTGCTGCCACTTGCCATTATTATAGCATTCAATCTCTGATCTTTGTCTTCTTGCTTTTTATCGTGCCTTGTATTTACACATCAAGCTTTTAAGAGCTACTGTTTATTACTTCTTTCATCAAACCTTAAAAAATCCTAAAGTGTGGGATACATTTGGGCCTACCCGTGAGGATGTAAGAACTTATACCGAGTGTAAGATTTGTTGTCAGAGTTGGAGCATGACCTCTACAAAACGCTTGTAATGGCTACTTAGCACCCAGAAGCTAAGGTGTGATTACTATTAGAAGATAGTGGAGAAAGCCAAAAGAAGGCAATAGCCTTAGGGGTGGACGTGGACAAGTATTGGACGAACAACCTAAAAATATCGATGTTTTCTCTTCTCCTTAACTCTCTTATTTTATTGTCGTTATTTATTATGCTGCAATTTATTATTCTTGAAATGTTTTGAGATCTGAGCTTTTATCGAAAAAGTTTCAGATTCTATTAAAACCCAATTCACCCCCTCTCTTGGGTTGTCACCCATACTCACAATTGGTATCGGAGTTGAGATTTTACATCCTTAGTTATGACAACCTTTGTTAGCACTTCATTGGCTAAAGGTCAATCCACAAATTGATCTCCTTTGTTTAATGGAACTTGTTACAACTATTAGAAAACAAGGATGAGGAGTTATATCCAAGGTGTGGATTATGAACTTTCGAGAGTAATCTCTTGTGGTTCCAGATTTCCTAAAGATGAAGAAGGTAAGTTGAAAGAGGAAAAGGATTGTCATGATGTTGATCTCAAACTCATGTCCTTAAATTCTAAAGCTATAAATATCTTATATTGTGTCCTTGATGCAAATGAATTTAACCGTGTTTTTGGTTGTGATACGGCTAACAAATATGGGATAAATTGGTAGTTGCTCATGAAGGCATGAATCAAGTCAAGGAAAACAAAATTAGTATGCTTGTTCGTAGCTATGAATTGTTTTAAGATGAAATCAAATAAATCCATCTCATCCATGTTTACTCACTTTACTGATATTGAAAATGAATTGAAATCTCTTGGCAGGGAATACATTAGCGTGGAAATGTTAAGAAAGATTCTTAGGTCTCTTCCTAAACCTTTAGAACCAAAAGTCACTGCTATCCAAGAAGCCAAAGATTTAACTAAGTTATCTATGGATGAGCTCATGAAATCTCACATGACGCACAAGATGAACCAGGTAAAGGGAGATGAGGATGAAGGAAAAGGCAAGAGATGAATAGCTTTAAAAGCATCATACTTCAGCAACGATAAATCATCAGAAGACGTTGAAGAAATGGCCTTGTTTACGAAAAAGTTCAAGAAATTCTTTCGAAAGAAACAAGGAGAGGAGATATCTAAGGAAGACCAACTTCAAAGGAAATAGTTACAAAAAGAATTAAACTATCTGTTTTGCTTGCAAGAAGCTGGGACACATCAAATCAAAATGTCCCAACATGGAACCATACAAGAAGTCTAAAGACTTCAAGGAAAAGAAGAAAGCTTTTATGGCTACTTGGGGATAGATTTCAGTCTTACCCTAAGGAGTCACACCTCCTTGTGGTCAAGAGAATATTTCGTTATCTTGTTCGCACTCAAAATCTTAGTTTATTTTACCCTAAGAGTGTTGAATTTAATTTGCAATGATACTCAAATGCCAATTATGCTAATTGCAAAATTTATAGAAAAAGCACTAGTGGTATGTGTCAATTTCTTGGCTCATCCCTAGTGTCATGGTTTTGTAAGAATATTGTGGTTTTATCAACCATAGAGGCCGAGCATATTGGTTTTGGCAACTGTTGTGCATAAATATTATGGATGAAACAATAATTGGAAGATTTCAATCTTTATTACTCTCTCATCCCAATAAAGTGTGATAACACAAATGTCATAAATCTTTCTAAAAATCTCATTCAACACTCTAGGACTAAATATATTGAGATTAAGTATCATTTTTTCGTGATCATGCTCAAAAGGGTGACATTGTACTTGAGTTTGTATGCACCGATCTACAACTCATTGAGGATCGTTTCTACTTCATTCGTCAAGAAATCGACATGCGTTTCTCTTCTGAATGACTTTTTATTCATGTGGATTGATTATTATGTCATTCGTAATTTTTTTTGGAAGGATTTTGATGTTATAATATGTTGTTCATGCATATATTGGTTGTTATCATACATTTTATACATGAAAACATCTTGTCTTACACATTTGCATGACATGTGTCGACACTTATGTTCACAAGTGTTGACACTTCTGGATTTGCTTTAATATTTCTCTGGAAGATGTATGTGTCGACACAATTCAACCATGTGTTGACACATTAGTTATCAACTCGAGAAGCTATTTGGCAATGTCGACACGTTTACACTATTTGTCAAGAAATGTTTTGAATGATCAATTTTTAAGTGATGTTTCACTTGCTCAAATTAAAATCTTTCAAGGCATATGAGTCGACACCTCAATTAATTAACCCCCAAAACCCTAAAACTTATCATTTTCACTCTCTCACCCTCTCAGACCCTCCAACCTATGCCTCCCTCTCTCAGCGATAACCTCCCTCACTGAAATTCATCCTCTCTCACACCGAACTCTCTCAAAATCCCTCTCCCTCTCCACAGAAACCCTAATCCCTCTCACCTCCATGTCCAGCGGTCATTGCAAGAGAGTTGCTCGGCAAGGAGATTCTTCTACGATAAGGAAAAGAGTCCGAATAGTAGAGGAGCCTTCTGAGGCACATGAGGTCAGAAATTTTCGTATAGGGATCCATCATAACAGATTTGCCAGAGATTTCAGGCATCGAAAGGTAATCTCTAGACGTTGGGTTTTGTTTCCTTGGTTTACAGCAATTGGATTCGACTTGAAGGAGATGTTTGACTACCAACAGTGGTCAAACTTTGTCAGTTTGAAAGTCGATACCTTTCCCTTTTTGGTAAAGCAAGTCTTTTCCAATTTTGCCTTCAATGTCTCTAAGGATGCCTTGAGTCTTCTGAAAGGCAAAGACTTAGATCTCTCTATTACGTCTCTGAACAATATGGCTTCATCTCTGAATTCTAGGTTGGATGGGATGCCAGATGTAGAGCCATTATAGATACTCAGGGTTGTGTTGGATGACCCTAGTCTGGATGAGATAGTTAAACCAATTGCCAGAGACCTTAACATTCATAGGAGGTTGCAACATCATAAAGTGTGTAACATCATTCTCTCTAGGACAAGGAAGTTTGATTATGCTACCTTTTTGGACCTCTTTGTTATGTTTTGCCTCATCATCTATTGCCAAATGAATCTTGGCCATCTATTACTTAATCATATGAAGGCTGTATGTGAGAAGAAATTGCAAGGATTGCCTTATGGGATGTTGCTTACTCAATTCTTTCAAGTCTTTGAGGTTGATATGGGTGGAGAAGAACGGGAGAAACCAAAAGCCTCCAAGGAGTACAAATAAGAAAACATTGCGGCATATGGAGTTTATACAAAATGAGAAAGGAGAATGGGTGAAGAAAGGAGTGGCTACTCCTTATCAGATGTTTCAGAAGATGAGGAAGTTGATAAGGCTGATGAGGCTGATGAAGAAGAAGAAGAGGAAGAAGAAGTAGCAAAAGAGGATTGCTCAGCAATCGACATCTATAGCTAAGGGTATGAAGATGGGCTTTGAGGAGATCAAGGCTCTTCTGGCTACACACAGCATAGAGTTTAGTTGGATGATATTTGAGGTGATTATATGTTTTCGTGTTAATTGGATTGCATCATACATTTTCAGATTAAAAAGATGTCATTTTACACATTTGCATGTCATGTGTCAGCACTTGAGTTCTCAAGTGTTGAACACTTTTGAACTAGCTTAATTGTTTTCTCTAGAATCTGTATGTGTCGACACTATTCAGCCATGTGTCAACACATTGTATGTTCTGGAGAAGACTGTTGAGTAAGTGTAAACACATGTTTTCCTATGTGTCGACACATAAGTCCTGTGCATATGCAATGTGTCGACACATGCTTCCATATGTGTCAACACATGTTTTGAATGGACAGTTTTTAAAATGTTGATTCAGTTGCATTCATTAACTTCTCTTACGTTAATGAATCAACACCTCATTTACTTAACTCCCTAAGCCCTAAATTTCATTTCCCTCATTTTTCCCAAATCACCCGAGTCCTAACCTTTCAAGTCGTGCCTCCTCTCACCGCCGAACTCAAAATCCTCTCTCTCTCTCGTGCCTTAAAACTCACCCAAACACCTCTCTTCTATTACAGAACCATATATTCTCTCCCTCTCCTCCAAATAATACCCTAACCGTGCATTCGAAGATGTCCAGTGGGCAAAAGAAAAGGGTTTTCGACCATGAAGAGTCCTCAAGGCTGAGATAGAGAATAAGATGAGAAGGGGATTCATCGGTTCCACCAGAGGTACTGCCGTCTCGATCAAGGATCCATCAACAACGATTTCAAAGTGATTTCAGAAATCATATAGTAATCTCTAGAATATGGGTTTTATTATCGTGGTTCATAGAGAATGGTTTTGATTTTCAAGAACTGTTTGATGCTTAGGGATGGTCAAACTTTATTAGTTTATGCTGTGATTCATTTCCCTATTTGGTTAAATAGTCATATGCCAATTTTAACTTTGATATGTTTGAGATTGCTTCGGGCTTTGTGAAAAAGGAAAGAATTGGACTTATCTGTGAATGGGCTTAATGTTGTAACCCTTTCCCCCAACTTAGGGGTGAAATTTTTTGAATCATATACATGGGCTAGAATGTCAGATATAGAGCCCATTGAGATTCCAAGGGTAGTTATGGATGACCCTGATTTGAGTGAGGTTGAGAAGCCCTTTGCCAATGACCTGAATGTGCATAGGAGAATATTATATCATATGGTCTGTAACATTATCCTTCCCAAAATAGAAAAATTTGAGTATGTTACTTTCCTAGATCTCTTTATGATGTTCTGTCTGATCACGAGGCACCTAATGAATCACATGAGGGCAGCATATGAGAAGAAAAGACAAGGTTTTCCTTATGGGATGTTGTTTGCCCATATCTTTGACTTGTATGACGTTGATACTAATAGAGAAGTAAGGAAAAATCCAAAGGTCTCTAGGGAATATAATCAGAAGACTTTGAGACTGGTGGGATTCGTACAGATTGAAGATGATCAGTGGGTAAAGAAGGCAGTGGCAATACCTTCTCAAGAGATACAAGGAAAAGAAGCTGAGGATGAAGATGCTAACGAAGAAGATCCAGAAGAGGTAGAAGCAGTGGCTGAGGACTGACTAGAGGATACCATTCTAGTTATAGCCTCTCCACGTACCCCACATACTCCAGTAAGGAGTAGATCGGTAGCTTCGGGGTCTCATGCTACTAGGCTTGCCCTCCTAGAAGTTTTTATTTCAGATCTGAGGGATCAGTTATTCTCTATTCATATTGATCTGTGGATCGATCTTGAGGAGATCAAATCCCTTCAGGAGTCACATACTATTGAGCTTGCATTATCAATTCATGAAGCACGTCTTACTCGCAACGTCTGCAACACAAACGTATCTATTGGTAGGACGGCGATGTGGAATTGGTGGAAGACATTCAAACAGTGAACAAATGAGTTGAAGCAATCTATTGATAGCATGGTTACTATTGTCAATCTAGCTACTACGACGATTTCTCATCATGTCAATGTCTTTTAAGATCCGGATCGACATCTGCATCCCTACATGGTCAATTGGCTCCACTAGTTCAATACTTCATGGACAGAGTTTATGCAGGAATATTCGTCTCAGGAGAGCTCTCGATCTTAGCTTCTTACCATTACCTTTATCCTTACCCTTTTACCCTTATCTTTCTTCACTTTTTGATGATGCCAAAGGGGAGAAGTATATGTAATGTTGTCGTACTCTTAGACTTGTAGAGAAAACATTCCATTCCATTGCATTTTTCATATATCTTTGTAATTGTTTGACTTTGATTGATATATGAGTATTTGTTTGGATGAGTTTGATGTTAATTATTTCTATCCTTACTTAACTCTGATTGAAACTGGTATCTTATTTGTTATAATACTCTCTCTCGTTTGCAAAGCTTTGTCATTGACTATGAGGTAGTATTCCTAAAACTCTAACTCCTGTTTATTTCAAGAATATTGAAGTGTTTGTAATCTAAGATCATATTTTGGAGTTTGAGAAGTTTGGAGGATGATATAGAAGTGTTTCTAATAGGTTTAAAATTTTTGGAAACCTCTAAATACAAAGGAGACTCTTGCAAAATTTTCTAAAAATCCAAAGCCCTTTGCAACAAACTATTTTGAAAAACCTCCGCTTGTTCTCAGGGGGAGTTTTTTGTTTTCAATGCAAAGATCTTTAAAAATGAATTTGTCATTACCAAAAAGGGAGAGATTGTTAGCCTAAGGTTACTCCTTGAGCTATCTAACTCGATTTTGATGATAACAAATGATAAAATAGCTTTTGGAATATTTTTAGAATACGTGGTTGTCAATCCACTATTCAATAGAGAGTACTCAATTATATTTATATCTCTCTTTATTCATTATGCTCTATATTTAATTTAAACATCATGGCTTGCACCTAAACTATGATATTTTTCATTGTAGGAGTTTTCGTGTTGAAATGGAAAATATTGCATATCAAAAAGCACTGAAAAACTCTATCTTGCCAAGATGGTGTCGACACATAGCGCAGAAGCTAGACTGCCATTTTGATGGTGTTGACACATGATTAAGGAAGTGTCAACACATGTCACAGGCACTTACAAGTCAGTTCTAGACTTGATGAAGGTGTCAACACATGTCGACACATGTTGTTTTTTTTAAAAAAGACGCTCAGGTAATCAAGACGATGTTCACTTAGGGCACCTCTCCAACATTCCAAAAAGGCCCTTAGACCCCTCAAGACTAAAGACCTATAAAGGGAACCTTATGGAGAGAGAAAAGAGATCTTTTGTGCACATTTTGCCTCTCTACATCATCAATCTTGACCTAGCCTCCAAAAAGTGAGAAAAAAGAGCAAAAGACAAGGGCTACAAACAGATCTGGTCTGCCATTGTTGTCATCTTCATCAAATCTTGTCTTGTAGCCATTTACTGAGCTTTGTTTTTGTTGATCTAGCTTTGAGAACTATTATTTATTCATTTATATAATTAAACTTTGAGAAACCTTTTGAGTGTTGGAAACACTTGGGCCTACCCGTGAGGAAAGAAGAAATCTCATAGGCTTTGAGATTTGTGTATGAGTTGAAGAGTGAGCTCAAGAAAACTATTGTAACGGTCACTTAGCACCCAAAAGCTAGGTTGTCGACACTATTGGAGTATAGTAGAGAAGCCCAAGGAAGGCAATAGCCTTAGGAGTGGACATAAGTAAGTCTTGGCCAAACCACCTAAAAATAGCGGTGTTATCTCTCTTCTCTACTCTTTACATTATCGCTATTATTTATTGCTTATATTTAGCTATAGCATCAAACATATTCATATCTGTGTTTTTACTAGTTACAAAGGGGTATTTTTCATATTTGTGTTTTTATCAAAAAAATGGTTAAGTTTTTGATAAACCCAATTCACCCCCCTTTTGGGTTGATATTTAGATTCACAAAGGGGAGTGAGACGCACAAACCTCTCACATGGGGGTGAAACAGTGGACACCAAAGAATATTGCAAGGGTTATACGGCACAAGCATTGCATTCATTCATCATTCTACATCTTATCTTGTGATAATGACTGGTATTGGTTCTAAGACATTATTTGCCTCTTGAATATGTAAGTACCATATCTCTTACTGTTAATTGTTTATTTTACTATTTATCATCACATGCCCCCCTTTCCCATCTTACTAAGTCCTTATGAGTCACTCCACTATCCTGTCCATATTGTATGTTTATCATTAAGATAGAAAAGGGCATTGTTCAAGTCATACATTTCCCATGAGCTCCCTACCCATATTCTGATCATCCATGTTCCATGTTCAAGTCTTGGTCTCAGAGGATCTTGAAGTGAATGTGGATCATTTGCCCTACCTGGTCCCCAAGGACACACCCCTAAATGTTGTCACCATCCCCAGTACGTGATAGACCCCCTTGGACAAAACCACGCATATCTTAACTAGGTGGACATCACCCTGACTGATGGTGAAGACTAATTTATCTGCTTTTATTTAACTTTTATGATATGTATGTATATAATGTCTGAACAACAGGGTTAGAGATTTCGTTAGGCTTAAAGTGAACCACTAGGTTCACTAATTTTGTCAATTAGTAGCCTGATTTTGTAAGGATCCCAAGATCTTCCCTAATCCCTAACCCCCCCCCCCCCCTTTTCGAATAGGTTGTTTTCTTTTCTTGTGTTTGTTACTATTATTGTCAGAACATATATCCAAGGTTGCTTGATTATCTTTTTTAATATTTCAATGTTTTTAAGATTTTTAACTTGACTTCCATATTCACCTTAATATTTCCAATAATTTGTACAAGTCTTCCGTTGTATTTTGGAGTAATATTTGGTTTAAAATATCAAGGAAATTCCACAGTCTCGAGAACTTAGAATAAGGTCATGCCGTAATCTCGCCATTTATAGCATCTCTATTACTATAAAGAGGGCTTAGAGACTAATATAAGCACGGGGTGTGACAATTTTTATTGCAAAAAGTCCCTGTGTAGAAAATTTTAAGATAGGGAGAGAGTAAAATAAATTACTATGATGACAAGTTTAAAAGAAAAAAGAAAGAAGGAATTTTTCTAGAATTTTAAGCTTTTATTTGCTATTTTAAAGGAATTTTCAACATTGTTATACTAATAAAAGGAATTAATATTAATTTATAATATAATTACCTAATTTAAGGTAATTAATATGATTTATATGGGCTGGGTGTTACATCCTCCCCACCTTAAGATCAATTCCGTCCTCAGAATTTGTCAAGGCTTTGGAAATAACAAAAGATAGCTATAAGCATCAAAAGTGAAAATATTGAAAGTAATAAATTCTAAAATTTATACTTGTTCAAAAAACTTAAGGAATATTATTGACAAGAGTTATAGTCTTGCAGCTTCGCCTTAGTTCGTTTCTTTACCCAACTTACTCGGAGAGGATTCAATTTCTTCCTCTACGCCTGATGCCTCCTCAGGGTCGGTTTCCTCATCCTTATGTCCCTTTGGTTTATATCCAATTGAGCTCTTAAAGCCTGTTCTAAAAGCTACAAGCATTTTCTTGAAGGCGGAAACGTTCCTATGATTGAGCTCTGGGTACATCCTCTCCTTGGCCGTAGTTCTCTTCGGGGTCTTGGTTCTCATCAGATCAAGTAACATCGTGTCACGAAAATTTAATTAGCAATTATATCACTAAACAATAGAAAGGGTTGAAAACCTCAATCATAAAACAAATGCGGATATTTATTTTGGATTTCCGACTACAATTTCCAAGATGTTTCTTCTATATCGTGACTTCACCAGAGAACCTTTACTATCGGTATTTTCTTTGTACGTAGCTCTTGTTCCTTACGATTCAAAATTAGACTAGGTGCTCTACATACGTGAGGTTCTCTTCCAATTGTAATGGAGTATAGTCTACCACGTGCGAAGTATCGGAAATATATCAACGTAACAGGGAGATGTGGAATACATCATGCATCCCGTCCCATTCTGTCGGTAAGGCTAATTGATAGGTTACCGGACCTCTTAATTCCTTTCATAGGTCTAACTTTTTTGGAACACTTTATCACCTACTTCGAACTCCAAGTCTCGACGCTTGTGTCTGCGTAGCTTTTCTACCTGCTTTGAGATGCCATTAACCTCTCTCGAATAATTCCTATCTTGTCGCATGTCCTTTGGATGATTTCAAGACCTAGCATCCGTCTCTCGCCTACTTCGTCCCAATAATAATGGTGATCGACACTTACATCTGTAGAGAGCTTCATATGGTGTCATGTTGATACTCGAGTGATAGGAATTATTGTTGGCAAACTTTACTAATGGCAAGTACTGGCTCCAATGCCCT
Source organism: Morella rubra (assembly GCA_003952965.2). Taxonomy (NCBI): domain Eukaryota; kingdom Viridiplantae; phylum Streptophyta; class Magnoliopsida; order Fagales; family Myricaceae; genus Morella; species Morella rubra. Next base: position 43,541 of record RXIC02000012.1, read on the forward strand.
TTAAAAAATCTAATACACAGGCTTTTAGCATATCTTCCAATACCTGGATTGTCCGTTTAGATTGATAGTCTATCTATGGATGGAAGGCTTTCTGGAACTGAACTTCAGTTGTGTTCCTAAGGCTTTCTGGAATCCTTCCCAGATTGGAGAGGTGGATCGAGTATCTTGGTCTGAGACTATGGAACTCGGGATCTCATGTAGTCGAACAATTTCCTGCATATAAACTTCTGCCAATCTCTCGGTCGTATAACTGACCTTTATCAGGATGAAGTGTGCCGACTTTCTTGGTTGATCCACGATTACCCATATTGCGTCTTGTTTGATGGGTGCCTTGGGTAACCCAGTCACCAAATCCATTGTCACCTCATCCCATTTCCACACGGGTATCTCTAGTTGCCATAATAGTCCTGCAGGCCTTTGATGTTCTGCTTTAGTTTGCTGACAAACCAAACATCGACTGACAAACTCCACAATCTCCTTTTTCATTCCCTTCCACCAAAATTTCTTCTTGATACCCTGGTACATCTTAATACTTCAGAATGGATAGAGATCAGTGACCGATGAGCTTCCTTCATGATTTCTTCTCTAATTTCCATGCTATTAGGAATCGCCAATTGGCCTGAAAATGTAGTACCTTGTCATCAGAAATTGCAAAATCCTTCTCAGGATCCTTTTCTAGCTCTTCCACCAAGTCTTTAATTTCTGGATCTTGCTTCTGACCTTCTTTGATTCGATCGAGTAAGGTTGGCTATAGCACCAAGGCTACTAATCTGGCTATTTCTCCTGATAGTAGGAACTCAATGTCATTTCTTTCCATATCCTTTATGAGCTCCTTGCGTTGTTCGTTCACAACCTTCCTACCCAAAGCATTTGCCACTACGTTGGCCTTTCTGGGTGGTAGTTGATTGTACAGTCATAATCTTTAATCAACTACAACCACTTTCATTGTCTCATATTCAGCTCCTTCTGCATAAAGAAGTATTTCAAACTCTTGTGGTCTGTATAGATCTCGCATTTTACCCCGTATAAGTAGTGCCTCTAAATCTTAAGAGCAAACACTACTGCAGCTAGCTCCAAATCGTGAGTGGGGTAATTCATTTCATGGGGCTGCAATTGTCGTGATGCATATGCTATAACCTTGTCTCCCTGCATCAGTACACATCCTAAGCCCTTGAAGATTAAAAAATTTCCAGATTTAGAAGGTAGTGCTAGCACGTGTGCTGACACTAGTCTTTTAACTATTGGAAGATCTTTTTGCAATCTTCAGACCAACGATACTTTACATCCTTTCTAGTAAATGCCGTCAAAGGGGCGGCTAACCTCGAGAATCCATCTACGAATCTTCCGTAATATCCTGCTAAGCCCAAGAAGCTGCGAATCTCATGCACATTAGTGGGTCTTGGCCAATTGATTACTGCCTCTACCTTGTTGGGGTGCACAAAAATTCCTCTACTGGACACTATGCAGCAAAAAGGCACCTGCTCCAGCCAAAACTCACACTTGGAGAATTTGACATACAATGCTTCCTGGCGTAATTTGCTAAGGACTAATCCCAAATGTTCCTCTTGCTCCACATCGTTTTTGGACTATATCAAGATATCATCAACAAAAACAACGACAAATCAATCTAAGAGCTCTTGAAAAACTCTATTCATTATATCCATAAAAGCGGCAGTTGCATTTGTTAATTCAAAGGACATCACTAAAAACTCAAAATGTCCATATCGGGTTCGAAAAGCCGATTTTGGAATATCCTCTGCTTTTAATCCTTAACTGATGGTATCCTAACCTCAAGTCTATCTTCAAAAAAACTCCCGCTCCCTTCAATTGAACAAAAAAAATCATCTATTCGAGGCAATGGGTACTTATTCTTCACCGTCACCAAGTGATGAGATATTATAGACGGTTAGAAAATTTTGATTTCTTTCTCTTAGCAATAGATCTTTCTCTTAGACAGTGCACAGAGACCAAAGATAACCTAGGATGACAGTTCATAATCTAAGCTTCTTCCAACCTGTAACAGGGGCATAGGGCAAGGCAGAGAACATCCCAATGGCTCTTTGTCGATAGAACACAGTCCTTTCAATGGCTCATATTGGCTGTACCGTCGAATAGTTATTAATTCCTACAAACAGTACAGAAGCGTACATGGCTCCAATGACCATAGAAATTTTCCATAAGCCAAAATTTTTTTTGGGGAACATTATAGTAGGCCTCATATTTATGGGTAATAATCAGTAAGCCTCTCTCAAGTTCTAAAATATTTTCTTTCGCCCCAATGTTTCAAAATCAATGAATTCTTGCCTTTGTGTGATTTCACTGTTAAACCACATGTAAAATAACCAAAATGCCTCTCCAAGACAGAATTATTAAAAATCTTATAAAAAATTGGCATTTTAGTCTCTGGGTTTTGGACACTTTTTCAATTTAGTCCTCCACTTTCTAACTTCAAAATTTTGGTCTTTGAGTATTCTTTTTTTTTTTTACAAAAACAGCCTTCCATCAGCCTGTCATCCATCTCTTTAATGGCAGAGCTATCCACTTCAGCATATATTACACGTGGCCAACACAAGTTGACAAGTCATAGGGACAACAAAGCACATCCTCAAACGAATAATTAAGGACTAAAATTTTGAAGTTTGAAAGTGGGAGACTAAATTGAAAAAGTGCCACAAACCCAGGGACTAAAATGCCAATTTCCCAAAATGTTATAAAAATATTATTAAAAAATGATATATAAAATAAAATTCTAATTTTTAAAATAAAAATTTAATTTGAAGGTTGCATATGATAGTTTTGTATTCATCTCTTTCCAGCCCACCTGGGTATTTCTCCTTACCTAACAACAATTGAACTACGGGGACCAATTTTATCACAAAAGTGTATATTAGGACCTTCTCTTTGAAATAAGTACTTTTGGTTCTAAAATATTAAAATTATGAGAAAAAATTTCCATGCAATGTGGCAGCTTACTATTGGCGTAGAGATGACATTTAAAATTCCAAGAGCACCATTTCATCCGTTGGCTAACAGCAATTGCACGGGAATCGAATTCTTTAAAAGCTTACTTCAGAGATCGGACGGTTGAAATCGATACCTTAGTGAATAAAATGTCAAAAATCTAAAATACGTGTACATGTATGATAATTAAGCCTTTTATGTAAATACGTAAATCATTAAACGTGTCAAACATTAAAAAATATTTTCTTGAAAATATTTTAAAACAATAACCAAATACTGAAAAAAAAAAAAATTCATGAAATTTTTTTTATGTAAAATAATAATTTTTCAAGCAAACAAATAGACACTAAAAGAGTCCCATATACACATAAAAAATGCTATAATAGTTTAGACGTGTAATAGCCCGGACCGTTAAGACCTTAAGTGTTGTCTTATAGTAATGAACACAACTAATAAAGCTGAGGTTACAGCCTATGGGAAGATCGACAAAGCAACAAGATACTAAGCAAAACACACGAAGGACCTTTTATTAATACTAGGTATTACAAAAGAGGACCAACTTTCTATAATGTACATACTAAAAAGAAAACTCAGCAGAAAAACTAAGAAAAACATAAACCGAAGATCTCTAATCTTTGTCATCAGTGTTATCCAAGTCCAAGATGTTGACATAATTATCGGAGTACGGAGTGATCCACCTATGTCCTCGTCCCTCTATCAGGACATCTAGGTCACGTGTGACATACACACGGAAAGTCAACTCCAGAGTGATAAAGCCATGTTGAATGGCTTTGGTGAACTCTCCCAAATAAACCTCAGACATCTGCTAAAGAAAATATTTAACAAACAAGATTGAGTCCAAATGACTTAGTAAAGCCAGCGGTTAGTACAACAGAATAGCAGATACAATAAAAGTATTGAAGAAACCCGTTCAACAATAAAATCTCAACAGAATAAGAAAGTAAATGAAAAGACTCAATTTTCTCAAAATTAATAACTTTTCCATTTCTCAATCACCACTCCTCTCACTCCTCAGAGTGAATCACTGGGCCAAAGTAACGGGTTACACGTAACCTCCATGTTTTGCGGCATTACTCCAAGAGTAGAACATGGTCTATATTTTGCGGCATTATTCTGAAGTAAAATACGGTATCCTCAAAGAGGATCTTTCTGCGTACAACGGAAAGGCTAGAATGTCACAACAAGTGAACACATCCTCTTGTGCATAGTACTGTCACGTCTTCAAAGTATGCATTAAATATGCATGTCTCATGTCAACACCCATACATATCATTCATGATATGCAACACCTTAACCACACTTGAACATCAAAATATTCCTTTCCAACGTACAAGTTAAGTATGCATGTCTCATATCAACGCCCATACATCTCATTTATGATATGCAACACCTTAACTCGTTTCCATCATCACAACATTATAAATAGTTTCAAAGGAAAGTGTTATGAAGAGAAAATGACACTTTAATTCTCGGTTAAAAACCGGCTTAATCACCACGTAGAAAATACTAATTTTGACATGAAAAGTATTGAAATCAAAAGGAAAGAAATATGTTCAAGCTTTGAAAAACAACTTTTGGAAGAAATTTTGAAAAGAAACGGATCAAAGTTGAAAAACAACTTGAAAACGAATCAAACTTTGAAAATGATACTTTTTCAAAAGGACGAGCTTGTTCTTCATCAAGAACATCAAGAACAATAGGAAGAATAGAAAAACACTAATAACATCAAGAGATGCTAGAATAATAAAGACAAGAGATTCACAATAATCATCTTGAAAACTTGAATCGAAATCAAAGATAACCAACTAAACTTTACCTCTAAGCGAGCTTGATCTTCGCTAAACTTCTCTAAATCAATTCCTTCCTTCTTCCTTCTACTTCACTTCACTACTAATCTCTTTTAACTCAAAATTATCAAAGTGGTGTAAGTGTAAATGGCCAGCGGCAAGCTTGGTTCGTCACATTGCGACACGTGTCTAGTCTAGCTTCAGTGACTCAAAAGGCTACATCCATGTGACGACACCCAACACCCCAAGCAGCTGCTGAGCATGCCTATGGCCGAAATTCACACTATAGCTTGGGTAAGTCGCTGCCTAGGTCCACCAGTGGTCGACACCTCTAGCTACTTGGTCCTAGCCTTTTTGGTCGTGCTTTTTGCATCGATTCATCGTGCTTCGAGCTCGATTTGTCGTTCTATCTAGCCCTCTCATGTGTCACTCTCTAGGGCAGCCGAAATTTCCTTACTTAATGGCTAAGTCTTGCTAATCATTTCACTAATCTTCTGATAAACGTCAACGATTGCTAAGTGACCTACTTGCTTTCACTAATCAACCTATTTGCTTCCGAAAAAAATATAAAAAGTCTCCAAATTTAAACCATAAGCTCATGGATAATCTCCCAACATATTAAAAGAATAAAATCACATGGTTCGGTTTTCGAGAAAAAAAAAACGACCTACTTGCTTAAAAAATTAAATTGATCCAATACGAGCTCCTCAATATTCTGAACAACAACCTAGTTGCACGCGAACTCCAAATCTCACTAAATCATTTCCTAATCAAGGTTCGAGATAAAAACATCCTACTAGCTTAAAAATTTAAATTGATCCAATATGTGCTCCTCAATCTCCTGAACAATAACTCAGTTGCATGTGAACTCCAATTCTCAATTAATCATGTCCTAATCAAGGTTTTGAACTTAGTATCATCAAGTACTAAAAATTTCTCACTTAGTCACTAAGTACCCCCTAATGCACTGCTAATCAAAAGCAAACAATATGCATGTTATGCTAAAAGCTCGGGATATGACATACTCCCCCACTTAAATCAATTATGTCCTCAAAATTTAAACATAACACAAGAAACGTACCAGATAATCGACAAGTGAGGATACTTGTCAAGCATATCTGCTCTAACTCCCACGAAGCTTCAGTGATATCGTGACTCTGCCACAACACTTTACTAAAGTAATTTTCCTGTTACGTAGCTCTTGATCCTTTCTATCTAATATCGCCACAGGTTGCTCCTGATAGGTTAAGTTCTTTTCTAGTTGTAATGGCATATAATCTATCACATGGGAAGGATCTGGAACATATTTATCAACATAGATATATGAAAAGTATCATGTACTCCTTCCAATTCTAGTGGTAAGGCTACTGATAAGCTATTACTCCTACCTTATGATGTATCTCAAAAGGTCCAACATATCGGGACTCAACTTTCCTTTCTTCCCAAATCTCTTAACTCCTTTCATAGGAATTACCTTTAGGAATACTTTATCCCCTTCTTCAAATTCTAACGGTCGTCTACGATTATCAGCATAACTCTTTTGTCTACTCTGAGCTACCTTCAATCTGTCCTTGATTAGTTCTACCTTTTCACATATTCTTTGGATTAGGTCAGATCCAATCATTTTCCTTTCTCCTACTTCATCCCAAACAAAGATGTTCTACATTTCTGTCCATAAAGAGCTTCGTATGGTGCCATCTGAATACTGGTCTGATATGTATTGTTATAAGCAAATTCACCAGTGGTAAATATTGAATCCAAGATCCCTTGAATTCTAAAACACAAGCTCTCAACATATCCTCTAAGTTCTGAATGACTCTTTCTGATTGACCATCAGTTTGAGGATGAAATGCAGTACTAAACTTTAACTGTGAACCTAATGCTTTTTGGAATCCATTCCAAATTCTTGAAGTAAATCGCATATCCCGATCAAATACTATAGAACTAGGTATTCCATGAAGTCGTACAATTTCCTTAATGTATAACTCAGCCAACTTCTCAGAAGTATAACTAACCTTAATAGGAATGAAATGAGCTAATTTTGTCAAACAATCTATGACAACCCAGATAGCATCTTGTCCAGTCAATGCTCTTGGTAACCCAACTACAAAATCCATAGCAATCTCATCCCATTTCCACACTGGGATTTGTAAGGGTTGTAACAATCCTGCAGGTTTCTGATGTTCAGCTTTCACTTGTTGGCAAATCAAACATTTACTAACAAACTCTGCTATCTCTCTTTTCATCCAGGCCACCAAAACTTAGCTTTCAAATCTTGGTACATCCTTGTGGAACCTGGATGCATTGAATACTTTGACCTATGAGCTTCCTGCAGTATTAGTTCCTTAATCTCCTTATTGTCTGGAACCACTATCCTTTCTCTAAAGTATGCTAGTCCATCATTCTAATCATTACCTCTGATTTTGAATCCACAAGTTCTTTCACTATTGGATCTTGAGTTTGTCCATCCTTAATATGATCCAGTAATGAAGATTGAATTTTCAATGCATTCAATTATTTTACTTCCTCATCCAAAAGTAATTCAATCTCATTCTTTCCATATCCTTTTCCAATTTGGGAGACAACTTCTGACTCCTTTCTTTTCCTTCCATAAACTTCCTACTCAAGGCATCTGTTACAACTTTTGCTTTCCAGGATGATAATTGATGGTACAATCATAGTCCTTGATTAACTCCAACCATCTTCTTGTCTCATATTCAACTCCTTCTGAGTAAAGAAATATTTCAAACTCTTATGATCTGTATAGATTTCACACTTAACTCCATACAGATAATGTCTCCAAAGTTTCAGTGCAAACACTACAGCTGCCAATTCTAAATCATGAGTGGGGTAATTCTTCTCGTGTGTCTTAACCTGTCGTGATGCATAAGCAATAATTTTTCCTTCCTGCATCAATACCCCTCCTAAACCTGTCCTTGAGGCATCAATATAAATAACATATACTTCTGATTCCTTAGGGAAAGCTAAAATAGGTGCAGTAATCAGTCTGCTTTTCCACTCCTGAAAACTTTGCTCACATTCCTCCATCCATATAAACTTAGCATTCTTCTTTGTCAATGCTGTCAGAGGTGATGCCAATTTGAAAATCCTTCTACAAATCTACGATAATATCCAGCAAATCCAAGAAAACTTCTAATATCATGAACTGTAGTAGGTCTTGGCCAAGTATAAACTGCCTCTACTTTTCTTAGATCAACTGATATACCTTCACTCGAAATAATATGTCCTAGAAATGCTACTTCCTTTAACAAAAAATCACATTTCGAGAACTTAGCATATAATGTTCATCCCTCAATCTTTGCAAAACCAACCTCAAATGATTCTCATGCTCTTCCTTACTCTAGAGTATATCAATATATCATCAATGAATACTACCACAAAATGATCCAGAAAATCTCTAAATACCCTTTGCATCAAATCCATAAATGCAGCAGGAGCATTTGTTAATCCAAAAGGCATTACTAGGAATTCGTAATGGCCATACCTGGTACGAAAAGCTATTTTGGAATATCCTCCTTCCTGATTCTCAATTGATGATATCCAGACCTAAGATCAATCTTAGAAAATATTTCAACACCATTCAATTGATCAAACAAATCATCAATCCTAGGTAAAGGATACTTATTTTAATAGTAACCTTATTCAGCTCTCGATAGTCTATGCACATTCTCATAGTGCCGTCCTTCTTTTTCACAAATAACACTGGAGCTCCCCAAGGTGAAACACTAGGTCTAATATATCCTTTCTGCAATAAATCTTGCATTGTTCCTTTAATTCCTTTAGTTCAGCTGGGGCCATCCTATATGGAGCTTTTGACAAAGGTGCAGTATCTGGTACCAATGAAATTTCAAATTCAATTTCTCTTACTGGTGGTAATCCGGGTAGTTCTTCTGGAAAGACATCTTGATACTCACAGATAACTAGGTATGGTTTCTAACTTCTTTTCCTCTTCCTGAATTCCAGCAATTGAAACTAGAAAAGCCTGAGCTCCATTAATCACACTTTTCCAAGCTTTCAATGCTGATATTAATCGTACCTGAGGAAATTCCTTGCTCGGTCTGGCAATCACTTTCTTGGTATTTCTGAACTGAATTCTTTGTCCAGGCACAAGTAAACTCACTTCCTTTGCATGACAATCTAATGTTACATGATAACCAGATAACCAATCCATGCCAAGAATCACATCAAAGTTACCCATATCTAGGATTGTCAAATCTATAGGCAATCTCCATCCTGCTATTTCCATTGGAAACTTTTTGATCTTCTTAGTACACATACTATTTATCCCCAACGAGTTACCACATCAAGTCTAACAAATAAAGTTCTACCAACAATCCAAGTCTATTTACACAATTTTGTGAAATAAAAGAATGCATAGCACCAGTATCAAACAACACAGTTACTAATCCACAAGAAAGGGAAAAAGTACCTGTCACCACATTCTCATCCTGCTCTGCTTCCTCCACATTCAGAGCAAACACTCTTGCTGGTCCATTTCCCCTCTGTTGATTTCCTGATTATTACCAGGATTTCCTCTCTGATTGTTACCAAGGTTAGTAACTTGATTCCCACGCACATTCTGAGGGAATCCTTGCTTCACTTTACAATCTCAAGAAAAATGACCTAGCTTTCCACAAGTAAAACAAACTAAGCACTAGGACCATTCCTTCTATCCCACTGTCCATTGCCTCTATTTCCATAATTACCTCCTCCTCTCTTTCCTGATGACTGTCCTTGGAATTGAGTCTCTTGGAAAGAGCGTTTCTTATTCTGCTCATTAACAATAGCACTCTCCTATAAGGTACGTTCTACAATCGAGGCTCTATCAACTAACTGCTGAAAATTCTCAAACTTATGGCAACAGACTCTTTCCTTAATACGGGACTGTAATCCTCTCTCAAACTTACGGGATTTCTTACCCTCATCAGGAATCATATATAAAGCAAATCTAGATAATTCTATAAACTTAGCAGCATACTCAGCTACTGACCTTGCTCCCTGACTTAAGGTGGTAAATTCTTGGGCTTTGGCTTCTCTGATCATCTCAGGAAAATATCGATCTAGAAATTCCTTCTTAAATTGCTCCCAAGTCCACTCAATCTCCAAGAGTTCCTTCTTGGCTTGCCACCACCTTTTGGCTTCTCCTTTCAGTTGATACGTGGCATATCGTATCATTTGATCATCAGTGCACTCTAACACTTGCATTAATTCCTCAATATTCATAAGCCAATTTTCAGCCACTAAGGGTTCCGTACCTCCTTCATAACTAGGGGGATGGTGCTTGGCAAATTTATCAAATGAACTCCCTTCATGCACGTTCTCCCCTCCTCTATCTCTATTCCTTCTAGCTGCCATTATCTCCTGAAACACAAAGGTAGGTTATAAACTCCAAAATCACCACAAGATAAATGACAATATCATACTATTCCTATGATCATACTAAGCTTACTAACGAGATAGTGCTTTTCCTAACACTCTCTTTCTTAGGTTCTGCTAACTATCCTTGCTTTCTTAAAAACACAACTCTAATACCATCTGTAATAGCCCGGACCGTGAAGACCTCAAGCGTTGTCTTATAGTAATGGACACAGCTAATAAAGCTGAGGTTACGGCCTATGGGAAGATCGACAAAGCAACAAGATACTAAGCAAAACACACGAAGGACCTTTTATTAATACCGAGGTATTACAAAAGAGGACCAACTTTCTATAATGTACATACTAAAAAGAAAACTGCAGCGGAAAAAACTAAGAAAAACATAAACCGAAGATCTCTAATCTTCGTCATCAGTGTTATCCAAGTCTGAGATGTTGACGTAATTATCAGAGTGCGGAGTGATCCACCTATGTCCTCGTCCCTCTATCAGGACATCTAGGTCACGTGTGACATACACACAAAAAGTCAACTCCAGAGTGACAAAGCCATGTTGAATGGCCTTGGTGAACTCTCCCAAATAAACCTCAGACATCTGCTAAAGAAAATATTTAACAAACAACAATGAGTCCAAATGACTCAGTAAAGCCAGCGGTTAGTACAACAGAATAGCAGATACAATAAAAGATATTGAAGAAACCCGTTCAACAATAAAATGTCAACAGAATAAGAAAGTAAATGAAAAGACTCAGTTTTCTCAAAATTATGATCTTTTCCATTTCTCAATCACCACTCCTCTCACTCCCAGAGTGAATCACTGGGCCAAAGTGACGGGTTACAAGTAATCCTTGTTTTGCGGCATTGCTCCTAGAATAGAACATGGTCCGTATTTTGGGCATTACTCTGAGAGTAAAATACGGTATCCTCAAAGAGGATCTTTCCACGTACGACGGAGAGGCCAGAATGTCACAACAAGTGAACACATCCTCTTCTGCACAGTACTGTCATGTCTTCACAGTATGCGTTAAGTATGCATTGTTAGATGTATGCCCTCAAAACCTATCATTTTGCATAATTATGAGATAATTATTATTATTGATTAATCGCTTATATATTATTATGGGTACATGTAATGACATAAGAGGTCATATATATAATGACATTAGATGTCATATTGTTGAGCAATATTGTAGAAAAGTCAGCCAATGATTAATGAATTGAAGGCGGGGAGTATGACTTTTCGAATCCTATTGATTCACTTTGTTCTAGACTGAGATACAAGATAATGTACAAATAGGTCTACACTCGTTGTGCCTCTATAAGATAGATGATGGACTCTGTCATTGAGGTGGTGACCTTAAGTAGATGAGTGGGTGCAATGTAAGAGTACATGCACTGAACGGATCAAATATGAATACCTTCTGGAAACGATCACTGATGTAGAGAATGGTATTCAGCACAATTAGCTTATGTTGTCCTTAGACCTAAGAGAGTTATGCAGGTTTGCTTGTTGTGTGCTTGTGCTTTGACTGAGTCATTTGGTGATGATCTTCGTAGATCAAATATTCCAAATAAGGTTGGGCCTTATGCATAGTAAGTGAATTTGTATAATTGCTCAATATGGAATCCACAGTCTCTTGATGAGGCAGTATATTCATTATGTCTGTATATTGTTGAACTCACATAAAACGCTACGTAGCGAGATTTTGTGAAAAGTATTTTTCATGGTTTTTACTTATTAATATATGAAGTAAATATTTGCGAAAATGATTTTGGAAAGTTTTGGAAGTCCAACTAGGTACAGACTGAGAATTAAGAATTATATGAGCTAGGGACTTAATCGGTGATATTATTCCAGTCCTATTAGCTCATGTGGAATATAGTATGGTGGAAGGATAAATAAGCGTATAATTGTTAGCAAAAGGGATTTCACAAAAACAATCTCATTATCTCGGGGGTCAATTGTGATATGTTAATGGACATGATCACAATTTGTAGAAGCCTATAAATTCGGATTACAGAATATAAGGGAGTTTAATGAAAAAGAGTTTTTCATGATGATCCTACGGCCGAGATATGAGATCCCTAAAGATCCACGCTATAGCACAGTTGAGTTTTGAGCCAGCCATTATAAATAGCTCAGAAACTCATTTGAGAGAAAGAATTCATTTTTCACGTGAGAATTTCTCTCTCTAGAATTTCTCTCTCTACTCTCTCTCAAAGCTGTGTGCGTGGATCTGAAGGAGGCAGAACTTTTGGGCTGCTTTTGATTCAACGATCCTTTCCACTGCGACCTCGCGATCCAACATGCATGTCTCATGTCAACGCCCATACATATCATTCATGATATGTAATACCCTTAACCACACTTGAACATCAAAATATTCATTTCTAATGTACAAGTTTAGTATGCATGTCTCATATTAACGCCCATACATCTTATTTATGATATGCAACACCTTAACTCGTTTCCATCATCACAATATTATAAAACAGTTCTCAAAGCAAAGTGTTAAGAAGAGAAAACAACACTTTAATTTCTCGGTTAAAAACGGGCTTAATCACCACGTAGAAAATACCAACTTTGACATGAAAAGTATTGAAATCAGAAGGAAAGAAATATGTTCAAGCTTTGAAAAACAACTTTTGGAAGAAATTTTGAAAAGAAATGGATCAAAGTTGAAAAACAAATCAAAACTTTGAAAATGACACTTTTTCGAAAGAACGCGCCTGTTCTTCATCAAGAACGCGCCTGTTCTTCATCAAGAATAATAGGAAGAATAAAAAAACACTAATAACATCAAGAGATGCTAGAATAATGAAGACAAGAGATTAACAATAATTATCTTGAAAACTTGAATCAAAATCAAAGATAACCAACTAAACTTTACCTCTAAGCGAGCTTGATCTTCGCTAAACTTCTCTTAATCGATTCCTTCCTTCTTCCTTCTACTTCACTTCACTACTAATCTCTCGTTTAACTCAAAATTATCAAAGGTGCTGGTGTAAGTGTTAATGGCCGGCCACCACCCTATTTATCGGTAACCTTGGTTTGTCACATCGCGACACGTGTCTAGTCTAGCTTCATTGACTAAAATGGCTACATCGACCATGCGACGACAACCAACCACCCCAAGCAGCTGTTGAGCATGCCTATGGCCGAAATTCACACTATAGCTTGGGTGAGGCGCTACCTAGGTCCAAGGTGGTCGACACCTCGAGCTACCTTGGTCCTAGCTTTTTGGTCGTGCTTTTTGCATCGATTCGTCATGCTTCTAGCTCGATTTGTCGTGCTATCTAGCCCTCGCATGTGTCACTCTCTAGGGCAGCCGAAATTTCCTTGCTTAATGGCTAAGTCTTGCTAATCATTTCACTAATCTTCGATAAACATCGATGATCGCTAAGCAACCTACTTGCTTACTAATCAACCTACTTGCTTTGAAAAAAATATAAAAAGTCTCCAAATTTAAACCATAAGCTCATGGATAATCTCCCAACATATTAAAAGAATAAAATCACATGGTCCGATTTTCGAGAAAAAAATGACCTACTTGCTTAAAAAATTAAATTGATCCAATACGAGCTCCTCAACATTCTGAACAACAACCTAGTTGCATGCGAACTCCAAATCTTACTAAATCATATCCTAATCAAGGTATCGAGATAAAAACATCATACTAGCTTAAAAATTTAAATTGATCCAATACGTGCTCCTCAATCTCCTAAACAATAACTCAGTTGCATGTGAACTCCAATTCTCAATTAATCATGTCTAATGAAGGTTTTGAACTTAGTTCATCAAGTACTCAAAATTTCTCACTTCGCGACTAAGTACCCCCCTAAGGCACTGCTAATCAAAAGCAAACAACATACATGTTGTTAGCCCAAGGTTGTTTTGCAAAACAATCTATTTTTGATTTTGATGATAACAAATATTCTAAGTTTTGAAGACTTTTAGATTTTACATTGTCAATCCACTTTTCTAAAAGATATATTTCAAAAGATCGTATTTTTCTATCTAAAATATTTTTAAGTAGACTTGAACACCATTACACAAGTTGATAAGATCAATTTTTCATATTGTAGGTGTTTAAAGAAGTGCTGGAATGGATTGGACACTTTCAAGAGTTTCTCTTCAACATTGATATGTCAACACATTGCCTAATGGTGTCGACACATTGCACTGGCACCCAAGACAACATTTCCAATCTAAGTTTTAATGTGTCAACACATTGAAGAGTGTCAACACATTGCATTGGCACCCGAGACAACATTTTCAAACTAAGTTTTAATGTGTTCACTCATTGCACTAACACCTAAGACAGCATTTTCAGACTAAGTTTAATGGGTCAACACATGCAGACTATGTGTCGACACATACTGTGATTTTGCAGAAAATTTAGAAACGACGCCAAATCATTTAAAATGCTCTAAAATGACTTGGGTACCCCTCCAACGGTACAATAAAGCTACTTGAAGACCGTTGAAGTCCTTGGGGCCATTTATAGAACAAGATAGAGAGAGAAAGACAAGATCGCATCATCTAGAGAGAGAAAGCCAAATCCAAAGAAATCCTCTGCTGAATCCTTCAAGACCAAAGCTTTCATTGTTGAATCTTGTTCTCTTGCTAATCATTGATGATCTAGCCTTCAAAGAGAGAGAAATTTCTTGAAGAAGAGAAAAGGAACTTGCAAATATTCTTGCCCTAACTTCTAGAGAGAGAAAGTGCTTTGAAGAAGAGGGAAAACGCATCTACCAAGAAAGCTTGTGCTCCCACCTACCAAACTTAGCTTTCCTTGAGAATCTTGTCTTATTGCACTCTATTGAGCTTTTCACTTGCTGATTCGGCTTAGAGAGCCATTCCACATGTTTTGAGCTTTCATTGGCTTATTCGGCTTAGAAAGCCATTGATTGTTATTCCTTTGTATCCATCGTTTGAAAACACTTGAGTGTTGGGTAAACACTTGTCCTACTTGTGAGAGTAGAAGAAATCCCTTGGGTTTTGGGATTTGTGAAAGAGTTAAAGCGTGAGCTCGAAAAACACTTTGTAAAGGTTCCTTAGCACCCGGAAGCTAAGGTGTATTTGGTATTTGGAGAATAGTGAAGGAAGCCCAAGGAAGTCAATAGCCTTGGGGGTGGACGTAGGCAAGTGTTGGCCGAACCACCAAAAATTGCGGTGTCGTCTCTCTAACTCTATCTCTCTTACTATTCGGTACATATTCATATTTGTGGAGATTTATGCTTTATCATTTATTGCTTATATTTTGCTTAGCATTAACACATTCATATATGCATTTTTATTTGCTAAAGAGGGGGTATTTTTCAGATCTATATTTTTATCAAAAAGGAGTAAGTTTTTGATAAACCCAATTCACCCCCCCCCCCCCTCTTGGGTTGTTATTTAGATTCACACATGTTATGATAAAAGCTCGGGGTATGACAAGACGGTTCTATATTGGTACCACATGAGGTGTTTTTGGATACCATGATGGAGAGATTTGCTTTTCTTTAAATTTTATTTTTCTAAAAAGAAATTTCATATTTTTTATGCAACTTTTCATAGGCCAGATATGAATAGCTTAATCCCTTACTCTTAACGCACCAAATAGCAACAACCACAACATGAAAGTAAAGCTCGACCCTTGAGTCTACGGATCCAGTTGGATGACACCTTCTTAAACTACTAGATTTTTCTGATTAAGGATCATTTGTTTGCCTATAAAACTATTATTTTACCTAAAACACTTTTCATTGAAACATTTTCAAGAAAATATTTTTTGATATTTGACACGCTTAATGATTTACGTATGTACATAAAAATGTTTAATTATCGTATAAGTCTATGTAGTTTACACTTTTGACATTTTACGATAAAATTGGTCCCCGTTCAATTGTTGTTAGCCATCTAAGGAAGAAGTTCTCACGTGGCCTGGAAAGAGAAGAATATAAAACTATTATATGCAGCCTTCAAATTCTTTTTATTTAAAAAATATTACTCATTTTTTATATATCATTTTTTTATTTTTAATAAAAAATTTAATAATTTTGTCTTTGAGGGGCATTTTGGTCATTTGCATGTGGTTTATCGATAAGGCAAGAATTGATTGTTTTTGAAACATATGAGGTGGAATAAAATATTTTGGAACTTGAGAGAGATTTATTGATTTTTGCTCATATATATGGGGCTTACTATAATGTTCCCAAAAAAAAAAATTGGTTTACAAAAAATTTGAGCTTAGCTTGTTTTTTGAAAAATAATAGAGCTTTTACAGTTGACTTGAAAACTTTTTACTTTGATCTCATTTTCAGGTGCTTGCCAAATACCTGAAAACAAGTAAAACAAATTGCGAAATTTATTTTACAAGCAAACAAACGGACCCTAAGATTGCAAAAAGATTGCGGTTTGCACAAAAAGTCTGTCAAACATTTGTTCTTGGATTGCTTAGTATCTACATTCTCGTTGCAATACCCGGAGTTGAAGTTAGATTCCAAGAGTTATGGATAGAAGTTGATTGCTATGTATGGGTACTTTTTTCCGTTTGTTGATATACTTAGAGCTTTCAACATTTTTCTCTATCATTAGCAAATCTCTTATCATAGGTGGAACATAATTATTTGCGACTACTTAATTACAAATGTTATATACGTTGTAGGGAGATTTTGTGTTAGATTGGGACCGGTTTGAAGACTGAGAGTGTATCAAGGCAAGATTGGCCTACAGTTACAAGTCTTATCGTCACCAGCTTCATAAGATTTACAAGAGGTTTCAAAACAAAGAGGAAGCAATGGCGAATCCCCCCGAGATGCTGAGAGAGGAGGTTTGGGAAAAAAGTTGCAATCTATGGGCAGATGATGACTATCAGGTGAATTAACTGATATAGACAAAGATTTTATGTTCTTAGTTTAATGTTCTAGTTGTGTAATTATAAATTGGTATGACAGTGAAGTGAAAAGCCAGATTCGAGTAATGTCCAAGCATGTTGGGATGTAGGTATGGGCCGGTGTTAGAAAATGTGAGATTATAAATAAAAAAATAAAAAATAAAAAAATAAAATGATTAGTATATTATCATATTTCTTCAAATATCAACTAGACCATTACAAAATGCATGCAGATTTTATCAATAGTTATAACGCTTCTTACATATACCGTTTTTCAGGGAAATGGATTTTAGCTTTTTTTTATAATCAATCCTGACCTAATATTGGTATGATATTATAATAGGTAAGTAGATGTTAGAATTCTTTTATATGAGAATATAATATAATTTGCTCATCAGTCTTTGTATTATGGCATTATACTCTTAACATGCTATGCAGAGAGTGTGTGACAAGAATGTGGCAAATAGAAGGAAGCTCAAAGTGAATCATACTGGCGGATCTAAATCACTTCTTTCCCTATACGAGGAAAGTGTACGTATACTTGTGTTATGTATAGCACATTATGTTAGTCTTTATTTATTCTTATTGATATTAATTCATATTATAATCATGGGTTGTGTAGCTTGAGGATGATGGTAACAAGATTCAATTTTATAAGCGATCCCACATGAAGAGAGACTTGGTCACTTGGGTAACTCTGACATGTGAGAAAAACTATGTAAGTTATATATAGTCCAAAAGTTCGGATTTGACTTTGTTGAGATAGTGTGCTGCATGGCTAATTTCTTATTGTCATCAATTTTTTCCTAGTGAAGAATCAAATGATTGCAGCGTTTGCAGAGAGAGATCCCTCCATGAAATTAGTGAAGATAGCTGAGGAGGTATTCTATGAGGTCTTGGGACATGCTAGAGGCATGGGAAATTTTGTCATACCTCCACCTTCGACATCAGCACGGTCCTCTCAAATCGCTCATCTAAACGAGCAAGTACAAAAGTGGCATGGAGTCTTACAAGGAACAATATGAAGATGTAAAAGAAACAATGAGAGAGACAATGTTGAAGCAAGCTTCTTATGATGAAAAGCTTGCTTATATTATGAGTCAAACACCCATCCCTAGTGACTCTGCAATGCAGGACCCGTAAAGAGCACTAATAGCAGCAACAAGGAATAGACTCAGGTAAGACTTGTATTAATCTTTGCATCTTGATGTTACATGTCAATAATTGTTGAATTTCCAATCAAATTAATTTTGTTATTTTCTTCCAGTAATTATTAATTAAATTTATATACTTGTTAACATGAGTTTGTCTTCCACAGGTTATTTATGTAGATAGCGTGATATGTTGAGTGATGGATGGAAGATCTATGGCTGCCTTCACTTGAAAAAATTACTTTTGTAGAGTAATTTTTTGAAGTTTCATGATGAGTATTGGAATATGTACAACATTCAAAGGCCAAATCAAATTAGCTTTAATTGTATACATTTAGCACTTTTAGATTGTTAAATAGTATTATATTAAGCTTGTTGTTGCCATTATATTAATTGTATGCATTATCTTAGTAAAATCGCATGGTGTTTTTTTACCTTAAAAATTGATTTCCTTCTTGTTTTAATGGATGCAACTCATTGATTTTTAGATTAATGTTTTTAGGCAATAACATAATCAGCTATATACACAAAATAACCACTATTTGCGACATGTCCAAATCGTCGGTGAACTAGCTATAGCAACTATCATTATTGGTTACTTACATAGACTTTAGCGACATACTCTCTGCGTCGCTAATACCATTATTTGTGACATGTCCAATTTGTCAATGGTGCTAGCTATAGCAACTATCATTATTAGTCGCTTAAATGAACTTTAGCGACGTACTATATGCGTCGCTAGTACCACTATTTGCGACATGTACAAATTGTTGGTGTTGCTAGCTATAGCAACTATCATTTTTGGTCGCTAGAATGAACCTTAGCGATGTAATCTATTCATCGCTAGTCTTAGCTTGAGCAACCAAGTTATTCGTTGCAATGTGACCATGTCTAGTGACCACTACGGCTGAATTCATAGGCCCTGTATCGACGAAGTTGATTAAACTTCAGCAACGATATACTTTGTCGCTATATGTATTGAACAGTGACAAAGTATTCTTCTCGTCGCTAAAAGTCTTTACCAACAGTTTAGTTGCAACCACTGAGCAACGGTCTTATATGGTCGCTATAGCATTTTAGCAACCAAATTTTGTCTCTTTAGCAACGAAATAACCCGTCGCTAAAACCCTAATTTGTTGTAGATGAACACAGCAAGAAACTTTGCACAATCAACTCTAACACTTCAAGGAATCCAAGGGGATAGGAAAAGAATTGTCAGATTTCTTTTCCTGTCCCCTCTGATTCCTCAAAGTGTTAAGAGTTGATTGTGCAAAATTTCTTGGAAAAGATTTTGCAGATTTGTGCCAATTGTTCGGCACCTATTTAAAATATCTTTACGAAAACCAAGTGATGATCAGATATTATAAACAGTTAGAAAATTCTAATTTCTTTCTCTTAGCAATGGATCTGTCTCTTAGACAGTGCACAGAGACCAAAGATAACCTTTGTAAATTGCAAAACCCCTAGACACAATTGACTCGCACATACAAAACTTACCATATTCTGACACCCCTATGTAAATGAGAAATAATTTGGAAATTTAGTTGCTAGACATGATTGAAAAACTCAGATTAGCTAATTCTTCTGCATATTCATGGAATCCGGTTTTCAAAAGAAGGTTTTTTTTTTTTTTTGGTAATTCAAAAGATGGATTATTGTGTGCCCTGATTTCGGGAGCACTCATAGATAAAAATAGAAAGCCACAGTAGAATAGCTTGACAGTTCATAATATAATCGCCTTTCAACTTGTGCAAGGGCATCGGGCAAGGCAAAGAACATCCCAGCAGCTCTTTCTCGATAGAACACAGTCCTTTCGATGTCTACTATTGGCTGTACTATTGCACAGTTATTAATTCCTACAAACTGTACAAAAGCGTACATGGCTCAATGATCATAGAAATTTTCCGTAAATCAAAATTTTTTTGGGGAACATTATAATAGGCCCTATATCTATGGGCAAAAATCAGTAAGTCTCCCTCAAGTTCTAAATATTTTATTTTGCCCCAATGTTTCAAAAACAATTAATTCTTGCCTTCCGTGTGATTTAGCCGTTAAACCACATGCAAAATGACTGAAATTCCCATCCAAGAAAAAATTATTAAAAATGTTATAAAACAATTATTAGAAAATGATTTACAAATAAAAATATTATTTTTAAAATAAAAATTGAATTTGAACGTTGCATATGATAGTTTTATATTCTTCTCTTTTGATGCCAACTGGGCACTTCTCCGTTAGAAAACAAAAATTAAACTACGGGGACCAATTTTATCTTGTATCTTAGGACGTTCTCTTTGAAATCAGTACCTTAGGGACTAAAATATTAAAATTTTGAGAAAAAATTTACATGCAACGCGACAGCTTACGATTGGCACAAAAACGTAACTCATTAAACGTGTCGAACATTACAAAATATTTTCTTGAAAGTATTTTAAAAGAATAACCAAACACTGAAAAGAAAATTGTCTTAAAATTTTTTTTAGTTAAAGTAATGATTTTACAAGCAAACAAACAGACCCTAAAAGAGTCGCATATACACATAAAAAAGTTGTAATAGTTTAGACGGTTCTACTGGTACCACATGAGGTGTTTTTAGCTACCATGATGGAGAGATTTTCTACACTTTAAATCTTATTTTTTTAATAAAAAAATTTTCATTTTTAAGTTCTCAAAATTTTTAAAGTACTACAGTAATATTTTGTCTCTACGGTAACCAACCAATGCTTAGAATTACGATGGCGCAGTGTCAACCCATTTTCTTATGCAGCTTTTATCCGAATACCTTGATCCATGACTCTTAACGCACCAAATAGCAACAACCACAATATGAAAGTAAAGCTCGACCCTTGAGTCTCTGAATCCAGTTGGATGTCACCTTCTACTGCTGGATTTTTTTGATTCAGATTGCAAAAAGATTGCGGTTTGTAGACAAAGTCTGCCAACCATTTGTTCTTGGATTGCTTAGTATCTGCATTCTCGTTGCAATCCTACAAGCAGAAATTCCAATACTACTACCAATATAAGAAGCCCTTGTTAATGCAGGGTGGGGAATCCGATTACCCGCAGTAGAAGTTAGATTCCAAGAGTTACGGATAGAAGCCGATATCTATGTTGGCAGGAGAGCTCTTACAACTCCGGCAAACACGGCAAGAAATATTGCAGAATCAACTCTCACTCTCTAAGAATTGTCAGTTTTCTTTTCCTCTCCCCTCTGATTCCTCGGCTCCATTTTATTTGCGGTATTTTACTTTCTAAAAAGTACTTTCCATACTTTCAACTGTTTGGAGAGCCTCGTAAAATACAGTCAACTGAAACTCAATTCGGTCAACCATAAAAGATAGTCACTTTCCTAAAAGTGGTTTACTTTTTGAAACTAGTGAATCTTCTTTCTTAACCTGCCTCTCCCAGTCTTATGGGTGGCCAAAAACCAATCGACCTAACCTCCTAACTCGAAACTGACCCAATTCAACCCAAACTGGTCGGGTTACATTGTGGTCAGGGTCAAATTTTGAAACATGAACTTGAAAAAAATCAAGTTCTAGCTCGAGTCTCTAACCTGAAACCAAATCATTCAAAAGAACCCGACCCCGATAGTGTTAACTTTTTTCGAGGTAGGGGTCAAGTTTTGAAACATGAACCCTAGAAAAATCATATTTATGTTCGAGTCTTTAACCCAAAACTAAAGCATTCAAATGAATTTGACCCCGTCAATTTTAGCTTTTTTCGAGGTCGGGGTCGTGTTTTGAAACATGAACCCGAGAAAAATCAAGTTCGCATTCGCATCTCTAACCTGAAACTAAATCATTCAAAAGAACCCAACCCTGACGGTTTTAGATTTTTGGGGGGGTCGGGTCGGGTTTTGAAACATGAACCTAAGAAAAATCAGGTTCGTATTCGTTTATCTAAACCGAAACCAAAACATTCAAAAGGAACCCACCCCTTTCATACTCTCTTGAAAACTTTATTTTATTTTATTTCAAATTGATGTTAAAAATTAAGTTTATTAATTATATAAAATTACAAAAAATAAATTATACATCTAAAACTTTGAAAAATATTTTCAGAAAATATATTTGATATAACAACCAAACACTAGAAATTAGAATACTTTACTAAAACATAATTCATTGGAAACTGCTTTACAAAAAAAAAAAAAGTGATTTATAACGAAACAAACCGACCTTAAAGTGTTAGAGTTGATTGTGCAAAGTTTCTTGGAAAAAATTTTGCAGATTTGTGCCAATTGTTCGGCACCTATTTAAACTCTCTTTGAAAACCAAGTGATCAGATATTATAGACTGTTAGAAAATTTTGATTTCTTTCTCATAGCAATGGACCTATCTGTTAGACAGTGCACAGAGATCAAAGATAACCTATGTAAATTCCGAAACTCCTAGACACAATTGACTCGGACATACAAAACTTAGCACATTCCGACACGCCAATGTAAATGAGAAATAATTTGTAAATTTAGTAGCTGGACATGATTGAAGAACTCATATTAGCTAATTCTTCCGCATATTCATAGAATCCGGTCTTCAAAAGAAGGTTTTTTTTTTTTTGGTAATTCGAAAAAAGGATTATTGTGTGCCCTGATTTCGATTGCATTGATACATAAAAACAGAAAGCCACAGTAGAATAGCATGACAGTTCATAATATAGGCGCCTTCCAACCTGTGCAAGGGCGTAGGGCAAGGCAGAGAACATCCCAGCAGTCCTTTCAATGGCTACTATTGGCTATATTGTCACACAATTATTAATTCCTGCAAATAGTACAGAAGCGTACATGACTCCCATGATCATAGAAATTTTCTGTAAACCAAAATTTTTTTTGGGGAGCATTATAGCCCTATATCTATGAGCAAAAATCAGTAAGCCTCTCTCAAGTTCCAAAATATTTTATATTGCCCTAATGTTTCAAAAATAATCAATTCTTGTCTTCCGTGTGATTGAACTTTTAAACCACATGCAAAATAACCGAAATGCTCGTCCAAGACTAAATTATTAAAAATGTTATAAAAATTATTAAAAATGATACATAAATAAAAATTTAATTTGAAAGTTGCATATGATAGTTTTATATTCTTCTCTTTCTAGGCCACGGGCCACTTCTCCTTTATTTGCCTAACTGCAATTGAACTGTGGGGACCAATTGTATCGTAAAAGTGTACCTCAATCACCTTCACTTTGAAATCAATATTTTAGGTACTAAAATATTAAAATTTGCATGTCATTTAAAATCTATATGAGCACCATTTCGTCTGTTGGCTAACGACAATTGAACGGGATATCGGTTTGTCTCAAAAACTTATCTCAAGGACCCGACAATTAAAATCGATACCTGAGCAACTAAAATGTCATATGTGTAAGCCACATGGACATATATGGTAATTAAGCTTTTTTTTTATGTAAATATGTAAATCATTAAGCATGTCAGACATCAAAAAAATATTTTAAAAGAATAACCAAACACTGAAAATGACAAATTTTTCTTAAAAAAATTTCAATGAAAACTTGTTTAAGCAAAATAATAGTTTTACAAAGAAACAAACGAAGTCGTATGAGAAAAGCAAAGAAATGTGGAGATGCGCACATAGCGGACAAAATGTCGATAGAAGCTCAGATTAGAGAGTGATTAATTCGCTACCATCATTACAGATTTTTCTATTTCGTTCCAATGAATAAAAAAAGTGTGGACCAAAATTAAGGACAACAGTGAAGATTAATAACCATTAGATTGAGTGAAGAGTGAGAATTAAATTAGCATATTTTGATATTGATGGAATTCATGACAGAACGTCGAAGCGTCGAAGAAAATTCCATGATGCTTGTTTGGGTTCATATATATAGTACTGTATTAAGTAAACATATACCATGTTTTTCCCCTGTTTAACGTATATATGATATATATAACCTGGTGGAGGCCGAACCTTGTAATTTTTTTTTTTTTTTATCAAAATCTCTGCGAATGACGCATTACGAACGTCTAATTGGTGGAGAAAGGGAAAACAATAACCACACACGGAATAATGACAAGTTTAGTACTGTACTGTCTAGATGTTGTTGGCGTTCAGAGCATGGGTTTCAGAATTCAGGGTATCCTAAAATGAAGTGCTTTAAAGTTTGTGAGCAAAAATGGCAGACTTTAGTATATAATACTTTGGACTTTGGACTTAGTGGTTGAGTGTGGATCGGAATGATCAGTTTGAATTTATAACTTCCACTTGTTGAATACGCTGGTTGTCGCACTGTATCAGCTGCATAGCCTCTGTTTGGATATATGACTTGAAATTTTATTGAAAGAGTGTAAGTTTTATTAGAATTTGTGTAAAAGTTTTGAATTTATATAATGCGTAGTTGGAATTTATGAAAAGTTGTCTAATTAAGACTTTTACAACTAGAATATTTGTGTATTTCTAATATAAATGTATACTGATCAGTCAATGCCAAATTTCTCCACCATGACTGACAATGGAGTTAATTATATTCTAGTTTTGGTAGAAACAATTAAAAGTGGCTGCCTCTGTTTCTGCAGTTATGAAGTAGTCAGTGGCGGAACTAGGATTGAAATCTATGGGTGTCGAACTTTAAAGGCAAAATGACAAGAAAAAAATTTTCTTTCGTAATGCAAAAAATTGTCTTAGAATTATAATGTCGAAAATTAAAGACTAAAAGTATTTAAAATATTAGAATACATGTACCGTACTATGTACTACAACTGAAAAGATGACAATTGTATCCTACGATTTTGCATCATACTCTGGTGGAAAACCATATACCAGTTGTTCTTTAACAGCATCAATTTTTTCAACTTTCCTTCTCTTCTCGAGTCCATCAATGTAGACAAGCTTCATTTTTTACTTGCGTATTTTGCTTAGCAGCATTGATCAAGAAGAAATTGCTTTCCCCAAGTCCCTCAATAACAAGGCCAAAATGTTGGTCCGGACCTGCTGCCTTTTCGTTCTCATTAAACAAGTTGTAAACAAACCCATCTATGGGTTGTCCTGGTTGAGCCGGTGTTCCTTGTGATCTGTTCACTACACTACTAGAAAATAGACTTTTAGTGATGAAATTGTCGGTGACAAAATGAATTTCGTCACTAGAAGTCTATTTTTAGTGATGAAATGCTATTTTTGTCTCTAAAAAAAGGGTTTTTGTGACGAAAAAATGTTTCGTCACTAAAGGTCTTATCTGTGACGAAATAAAATTTTTTGTCACTAAAAGATTATATTTTGGTTACGAAATATTTCGTCACATAGCGATCGATCGATGACTTACCGATCGATCGTGGATTTTATGACGAGAAGCTCTGTCACTAAATGCGAAGGCTTTTGGCGACAAATTTACGTCATCACTATTCTGATCGATCCATTATTATAAACTGATTGATCGGTCACTTATAGGCACGTGTTTTTGATAAGCAATCGATTGGAAACTACGAAGCGATGATCGGTCGGTAATGTGTACTGATCGATCGGTAAGCATAATCGTCGTTTTTTCGAATAAACGTTCGATCGTTAATGTAGCAATCGATCGAGGATGCAGTGAATAAGAGAGCACCACATGTGAAAACTGCAGGCGATCAATCGGTTAATGATTAACGATTGATCGTCGAGAAGGATTATATGAAACCGCCGAAGTCATTTTTACCGTTATCTCTCCACAAAATTTCTCGAATCCTCTCAAACTTCAAGGAACCATTTTGTGCTGCATATTATGCGGTTTTACATTAGTTTTTATCTTGATAGTTCATGGGAGAATTTCAGAAATTAAAATACCAATTGAGAGGTGGACTGTGCACAATTATGTCTAACCAATTGATCACCTAATCTATGTCCAAAGATGAGCTATCACATGCAATATGATAAAAAAAAAATACCAACTCACCAAGAAAACTTCAAAAATTCACAGCAAAACAATATTTTAGCAGAAAAATTGAAATTACAGACCCATCAACCAATAACCCAATAAAAATTACAAAAAAATCTATTTTACATAAAGCTCAAATAAAAAAACTCTAGTTGAATTCCCTATTGACATCCCCGCCCAAAAAAAAACTCTAGTTAAAAAAAACTTTAGTTGGCTAGCCTGATGGGTATCGGGCCCAGGCCAAGTAATGATAAAAAAAAAAAAAAAAAAAAAAAAAAAAAAAAAAAATTGCATGTAAAAGTGTGTTTTGGGCGGACGAATGGGTCGATACCCACTCGTTCCGCCACTGGAAGTAGTACTTCATGAGGACATAATTATTTTTCAAAGTATCAATTTCCATGTTGCAATTAACGGGAAGTAGTGACATTACTGTTAAACATTGACATGCATTTGCTTTTTTGCATTAATCATTTATTGGTATCACAACAGCTACGATTTAATTACTTGAGAGAAGGATTACTATATAGTCAAAAGATTAATGGAAAGTAAGGTCTCAGCAGCTACTTGACTGACTGAGTTCCAAAAACTTCCAAAATAGAAAAAATGTCAAGTGATCAAGTACAAGAGGAAGGTGCATGCCTACAATTAATTCCCCCCTCTCCCAGCTTCTTTCATGAAGAGCCTGATCAAAGAGATTATCAATGTATGAACTCTAAGATTGCGTAATACGCTACCAAGACTGGAAAGGAAACCATCATGCCGAAGATCACTCTGCAAACAAAAAATGCCAAAAATTAGACACGAGACAACGGATTAATTGATCATATATGTTCTCGTCTAAATTAAGTTAATTTCTTGGTTAGAGTACTTAAATTTTAAGCAACTTACGCAGTGCTAAGTACTTCTGCGTGTAAACCATACTCTTTGGCAAAGATGAAGGACGTAATGGATTGTGGTAGTGCTGCCTGCAACATCATAAAAGAATTAATAGGCGGCAGAGATAAGAGTACCGTACGCGCATGCAAAAGATACGTTAATTTATATGAAGGCAGCTGCCCAGGGATATTCTAGGTGCTCAAAGGATAATGAACAAAAATATATAGTGTCGTGGAACAAATGCCCATGGCCAATACAAGATAGTGCGGAGGAATCATTGGGTCGGGTTCAACTGCATGTGAAGGTAGTACTAATTAATGATCAGTAGGCATCTTCCTACACAAAGTTTTCATAGAATTTACGTACGTAGAATTAATCTGATACTTTTTTGGCGTGGTTCATTACGTTATGGGTGCAAAAGGTACTGCATGCAGAAATATTTTTCCTAACTTCCACTAATTTCCTTCGGGACGATGGATGAGATTTAGAGCATTTTACTGGGTCTTGAGACAAAATTATGAACAGAACAATCCGGGAAATTGAACTTAATTAGGTAACTTAGCAAAAATTGGAAAACTTCTTTGGACCCACCAACGTCTAATCAATCGTTGAATATATCTATGGGTTTTCTATTCATGACGGGAAATATTTCCTTGAATTAGTGCTAGCTAGCTTCTTAATTATCACAACAGCCAACAAATTTTGCGTACTTTCTACAGTCTTCTTTCCAATACTAGCTAGGTAGTAGGCAGGTTGGATTATTTATACATCCCTTGGCGAGGATAACATAGATGGTGGACTCAAAATGTACTATATGCATGCAGTTTAAATCTCCACCGTCCATATATATTGAAGTACTGCTTGAGGCATGCATGCATGCAAATAATACCCTTTTGAAAAGAAGCACTGGACAATGACATTAATTGTTATCTGAATCCTTCAAAAAGCCAAAGCAAGCCATGGCTAGATCACACAAAAAGAATGTTAATTCATTAAAATGATTGAGATGAGCTAAATTGAAGGTCTAGGTATATATACTGATTAATTATTCAGTTCTCGGAAGTTAATCAGTGACTTAATTCAGTATTTTGAGGGGCTAATTAATTATAATAATATATATAATGAGAGAAGCCACAGAGAAATTAAAAAGTTTAGTGGTCGACACAATTGGACCTTTACGTCATAGACTCATGATGTTTTACTATTTGAAGTACGCAGATTGAACCGAGTTAGTGCTTCAGTCATTTTGTCTTCTTTTTTTTTTTATACCTAGCAATAACACAGTTCGACCATATATGTCCTAATTAAATGGAAAATATTGGTAGCATCAACAGTACCTGGCCGAAGAACACAAGCTAATCTGATATTCCAATGGCAAGAGTCACAAGCTATGGAGAGATACTCAAAGGATTACCCAACAAAGCCACTTACCTGAATGATAGCAATACGTAAAGCGTCACCGTGCAACCCCACAGCTATGGAACCAATGGCCATAGCGGCCGGTCCTGCTATGAACCTCAAAACCATCCCAACAGCAGTGAGGCTTGGACCGCAGGCGATCAGCTTTTCTTGAAGTGACATGAAGATCCCTGTGCAGGATGAAAAACATGAATATGAAACGGTTACAGAAAATATATTCGAGGCGGACAAGATGAAGGTGGAAATAAAAGGCCGTGAACACAAAAGCTTAAGGCAAGACAAAGGCATGCATACACACTTATAAAAGCTCAATTGGAGTGTTATATATAACAAACAAACAATAGAAGCGACTGAGGGGAAAATAAGGAAGGGTGTGTGAGAATCTCACCCATGCTAAACATGGCTGTGCCAGTCCCAGCTCTTGACATGATCAATATAGACCCCTCCACGATGCTTGGCATCTTAAAATGGCACCTGCAGCAAACATTTGAAAGAAAACAAACCTAATATTAGTTGGTATTCTCATCCATGAACTAAGAAATGGTGCTCTACTATATATGTACGTACGTACGTGTGGTATACTAAAAACTTGTTAGATACCTGTTTGCGATTAAGGCATAAGCAATGCCTAGGATACAAGCATACGAGTTTGGATTCTTTACCAATTTCAACCACACCGTCCTCATCAAATACCAGAACGACGGCTCGGTGCTTGCCACAACGTCAGTACTGCTTTCCTCCAAATCTTTTCCTGGTTCAACGGCAGATTGAACCCGAGAACCACTGATTCCTATGTCGGAAGAAAAGTCAATCCCTGTCCGTCGAAATTCCAAGACGAACAGGAGAAAGGTGAGCCATACGATGCCCTGCACGATAGATGATTGAACAACCATATCCACCCCAAGTTGGCCATACATGGCCTTCATTAAGGGCACCCCTACCACAAGAGAATTGGTTAAAGTACACAAAGAGAAGCTTGTTATGGACCAGCGATAGCTTCCCTTGCTGCTACACTTAGCCCAAAAGGCGAGCACCACCACTATAATAACTTTGGAAATGGCATCGGCACCAATGAACATAAAGTTCCACTTAAAAGGATCGCAGTTGGCTGTGAACTCAAAGGTAAAGAGTGGGAGGGTGAAATAACAAACGAAGCGGTTGACTGCATCGCCTTGTTCACGAGTAAATACGCGCCACCACTTGACGGAGCCATACCCTAAAATCAGCGCAACATATAACGGTGTCGTGGCTACAACCACTTTGTAAACGTCTTCCCACCCTATCATTTCTAGTCTCCGCAGCTAGCTTTGTCTTAGACCCCTTCAAAGTAGGACGTAACTCCTCCTAGTTTTGGGTTGAATTTGTTGGAAGTCCGTAACTCACATTACAATATATAGTGATATGGGGTATTTATATGCATGCACAGAGAAAGTAAACTTTCTTCTTAATTTCATTACTAACCTCAGTGGGACACAGCATTTTTCCTTTGTCTATTATTATTGAGCAGATGGATTGGTGGATGCATACGATTCTATGCCGTGGATTCTTTAAGGTGCATGACACAAGTCTTTTTTGTGAGTGCTTGCAAGTGTAACATTGTTTTCGCTGATGGTTTCTGGGTTATGGTCAGCAATGGATATAGAATATGGAATGTGGTCCAGCAATTATTCCACTCAACTACACAAATAGGATTGCCTATTTCGCATGGTTTTTGTCTTATTTAAATTAATTTTCAGAAATCACTTACCCAAAAAATAATTATAATAATTTCTCAGAATCAGATCTTCAAAGTGGAAGCTTATAGAGCCTTCAGGCATGCGATTAGCTAGAAATATATTGCGGACCGCCGAAAATTGTTCGAGGGAATGTTACTCACAGAAACGTAATTGATCAGTCATGGAAATCGAGATTGGGAAAATTCCCTGCTCCCTAGCTATGGACTCTTGTTGTGCGTACGAATTGACCATGCACCAACCATGGATAGAGGAATTTAAACCAGTGCTCTAGTCAAGTAAGTATATTAATTATAGGACTCAACCAGGACATGATCGCAGCAAAAACATATAGAATAAGTTCCATTTTCCGAGAGCCATACGCTAGCTATCTCAAGAGCAATCATGTCAATTACAATTCCTTCCGTGTTATCTTTACATTTTTATCATCAAATAATTCACTCCACTCGTTAATATTCCTCTTTCTTTTGTTTTCAATGCCGTGCAATGTGCTACGTAAAAAGGAATATTGAGTTCTCATGGATGGAGCTACTTGATTGAGTGAATAAATTTCTTCGCGCGCTTGGTTCCGATAGTGTAGGACTAATGGTTGTAATGAACAATGTGACGAATATTTTTCTTTTTGCAAGTATATGTAAACGGATGATTTTAGTACGAAAAAAGCAAGCAGACCAATATATATTATTATGGACGTAGCATGTAGTTTCGGCATCTTTTCCATCAAAACAAAATAAGATCGTTATCGCGCTTTAGATCGAGGAATCTCGACACATATTGCATATATACGGAAGCGCTGGCATTTCTTAAATTTTCTTAGGCACAATTGCACCCGCAATCCCTATGATCATATTAAAAAATTTCAAACAAATTAAAGTTCCTAGGGTAAGAAAAGATACATCAATTTGGGTCCCTAATTCCCTATGATTACATTTTTCATTAAAATCCGGTCTCTAACGGTCTATCCCAGCCTATTTTTGATAACAATATCTAAGAGAAGCTGAGGAAGAAGCAACAATTTGCTCTTCCCTTTTTGCATTTATCGCTATTGAAAAAGACGGGAATGAACGGAAGCACTAAATTTTAACAGAAACGTGACCACACGGATCCAGATTTATATTTTCTTACCTCAGTAACTATTTTGCGACTGTTCAATGCTAACGGGGCTGTTAGTGCATTTTACGCACTTTCTTGTGGGCAAAAATAATGGAGGAAGCATTTAGGAGGTTCAAATGCTTGATTCCAAACCCCAAATTGATGAGAATGATACCTCGCTTCATATACGCGTAGGTGGTTGAAGAATTTCTCCTTACCTTTAGTTGTCGCCAAAATAATTAATGAAAGAAGCATTTAATATATCTTCATAACTTTAGCGGATAGTTCTTTTATATATAGTGGGAAGAGGAAAAGTTGTATTTTTTTTTTCTCATTCATCTATTAGCTAGATCTATTCTCTCTGTGCTTGAAGCAGAAGTGGAGAATTTGTGTCCGTCAATTCTAAGGACTTTTCATTATCAAGAATATAAAATGTTTATTCTTCCGCAAATATGATCGGACGTGATCAGTACATAGCATTTCTAAGTTGTTGCTTAGTCATGATAAAGGACCTGGCCAGGTACCTCTTTGTTCCAAAAATTTCTTATTCGATCGTATCAATGAGGTCGGATACTCTGTGTAAATTAGAAAAAAGAATGAAACGAGGGGCTGGATTGCCTGTTTCCGAATGGTAAATAAGCTTCCAATTATCATGCAGATAGAATTCCTTTCTCTTATATCACATACAATAATAGGTTGCGTGTACAAGCTGTGTGGAATTTTCTTTTCTCTTTCTTGTCTTCACTGCTTGGTAAGCAAGCCATTTAGCAGACATGCCCTGTAGATGCTAATGTGTAAGACATTTCGGAGAGAAGAAATTAGCAATTTGAACTTGTACTCTTTGTGACAACCATTGCGGCCTGTCTATATAGAACCTTTCATCCCTCCATGTCGCCTTGAAACCCAACGTGTAAGAGTTGGCGCGATCCAAGCATGACTAGGAAAAGTACCGTTCCCTCTCTCTAGAGTGGAGCCCTCTGGAATTTTGATACTCTTTCCTGGAGCAATAGGACTTCCACCCCCCTCAACCGTAACCAATCTCTCTCTAGAGTAGTACTGGATCAGCCCTCTGGACTATTTCGCAAATGGTTTTGAGCCCCATTATCTTCATCCCAAGGTTTACTGGTTATGTCTGCAATGAACGAAGTCGGTGATTTGTTGGCCAACTAAGGAAAATCTAAGGCACAGCAAATGGTTTACAGCCATTATAGCTTCATCCGAAAGTTCCTTTTTCATTTCTTGGATATGGATGGCAAGGAAGCATGTGTACTAGGACGGTTGATGATCTTATAGGTTCATATTTTTGGGCAAGTAGTTTCTACTAAGTCTTCCTATTAATTTTTTTACTTTCCCAATTAATTTTAGGCTTAAATGCTAATCCAGTCCCTATGGTTTACTATTTTCCCAAAAAGGTACCTGTACTT
The DNA here is from genome assembly GCA_003952965.2 of Morella rubra. NCBI lineage: Eukaryota > Viridiplantae > Streptophyta > Magnoliopsida > Fagales > Myricaceae > Morella > Morella rubra. The sequence goes on from RXIC02000012.1 coordinate 76,149, forward strand.
CAATTTGGATTGTTGGTCCTTGCGCTTTAGACATTTCCCAAAAACGTCCCTCCATTAGTGTGGCCCTACAAATTTAACGTTTTTTCGATGTGTCAAACGGAGATCCACATCGTCACCAATTAGGCATGCCACATGGAATCGCACTTTCTCTCTCCCCAGCTGTGCCATGTCACGCGAGACGTAAGACTGCCACGTCTTAAATGAAACACGCATTTTGGTGGTGCTGTCATTTGCCCAAAGAAATCTCGATCGCCCCTACCCACCCCCAATTACGCAGACTTGGAGCCGTAACCCTTCCCCCCATAGTCGATCCCCAATCTCCCCTCCCTTAATTGAACCCCCATCAATCCTTTGATTTTCTTCTAGAAAAAATTGAACCAGCATTGCAATCGTAGACATTACTAAAGGAGCAACTCCAAACACATTGTTGACTTTCGAAGTCCCGAATCTCCGACAACGTCACACGGGCAAACACATGGGTGTTAAGGTAAAAATTTGCTGCCATTTGAATTTAATTTGGGTTCTGGACTGATTTGTGGTCATTATATACTGGTTTCCACCTTCACTATTGATTTTTCGTGTGGTGCATTGTGTTGTGAGGGTGGGACCTATTAATCTTGGGTTTACTGGCCCCTTGTTTTGACTTTGTTTCTCATTGGGGTACAATGTGTGTGTTTTGTTACATGTGCTTTATAAGGTGTGGTCCCCCACTGCTGTGATAGTGTTAGTGTTTACAATTGAATATGCCAATGTGGTCCTACACAGTTATTGTACTTTTGAATATGAATATGATTTGTCTTGTAATTTTTTGTTTGTCTGTTGCATGCCACCACACATTTTAGTCAAATTTTGTTGTCCTATTCTGTTTTGTAAACACCCTTTGTGTTGTTATGTATTATTGATTTGTAAATGAAACAAGCAACTGAGGGTTTTGAAGCATAGTATAATAATGCTATTCTAATTTAATATGCACTGGTTTTGATATGCTTTTCAATATTAAATCAATTATGCAATTAATCCTAATATTAAAACCTAAATTCTATCATGGGTTGTTTTTTCCGTCATGCATTACTAACTTATTGATACTTTTGCATGCATGCTTTTCATGTCACCACATTAATTGTTATGTCTTACTTCTTTGCCGTGACTGCTATTAGAGTGACTTTTACTCAGTTATTTTCTGTTATACACGAGCTGAGCTGGAAGTTAGTTCAAGATGATAAGTTAAGCTGTTATATATTCAGTTACTTAGTTCCTTAGTCTATAAGTACAAGTTGTACACATTAGATCATTATAACGTGAATATACAGAATCTTCACAACCTCTCTCTCGTCCATTCTATTATTTTGATACTCTGTTTTTCACTTAACAAGAGTTTACAACTGCAGATGGTGAATGTTCTTTTACACCACGGCAGGGTCCTTAACTTTGTACATTCAGTGTATGAAGGTGGCAACGTCAGCTTCATGGGTGATATGGACCCTAACTACTTCTTTGTGATGCATATGATGAAGACATTCACCAATGAGTTGAAGCATAATGACATATTAGAGTTATGGTGTACTATTAGGGAGGAAGGAATTGAAACTAGATTGTCTTGTCTCCATAGTAATGAAGATATGTTACAAATTATTGAGAGGTTGGAGCGTACAACATCAGATGACCTCCATGTGTATACTGTGCATAGTAAGGACGGGTCGAATTACTTCAATACTGTGGAAGGTTATTGTAAGGGATCTGGTGAGGGCTATAGTAACGGAGCTACTGTAGAGGCAATTGAGCTAGATGATGAAGCTGTTGAGGATCTTGGTATTGATGAGGTAGGTCTTGGTGAGGGTGGGCTTGATGAGATAGGTATTGATAAGGTAGGTCTTGGTGAGGGCGGCATAGGTGAGGGAGCGGAGGAAGATGGCAATATTTCTGAAGAGAGTTTGGAGTCAGAGGAATAGTGACTAATGTTTATTGATTGGGATAACACTGATGAGGATGACTTAGAGAAATTTTTTCAGCACCACTTGGAGATAATGGGGTGGCTGACCAGGATGGGGTAGGAAGGTTGGAGGGTCAAGATGGTCAAAGGGAGGTCGATGACGGGGCTGTTGGGCAAGAAGGTCATTAGGCTATGACCAAAGACAGGAGGGATTCTGTAGACTGGTTTGGGCATAAGAGTCGGGAAGGGGTAGACACGGATGAAGACATTCATGTTGATATCGGTATCGAGGACAATTGGGTGGATATAAATGAGGATGTCAGTTCAAACAGAGACGCTCCAGGGGGGATACAATACCCCGAATTTCGTGAGGAGAATCTTGATCTAAACCTTATTATAATGGTTAGAGAGTTGAAATTCAGAGATGTGAAGCTCTTCAGGAAAGCATGTTTGCGATACAGGGTGAGTTTGATTACAACTTCAGAAAGAATGATAAGGTCAAGGTGAGGGCAGTCTGTAATAAACCACCTTGCCCATAGATGATACACGCCTTTTGGATGAACAAGAATGAGGCATTTCAAGTGAAGTCATTTAGCTATGGGGTCCATCACAAGAACCACACTCTAGGTATCAGTATACAGCTCAGCATTACAATGAACTAATTTGTTGTTGTTAATTGTTGCAAGGCGTCTTAGATGCTTTTGAATTGTTGGTATCACACTCCGAGACAAGGCACTATGTCAGTCATCTGCATGCCAACCTAAAGAGCAAGAGTTTCGAGGGGTAGCACTTCAAGGATAAGTTGCAAGCTACAGCTCGGGCAACCGCTAGAACCAAATTTGATTATCACATGGGGGTGATCAAATCATTCAATGAGCCCGCATTTAAATACCTAGATGAGATCAATCCGAAGGACTGGTCCCAGCATGCATTCAGGCCGGATAGCAAGTGTGATAAGTTACTAAACAATATCGTCGTGACTTTCAATTCCTATATCAAAAGGGAAAAACCAATATTAACCATGCTTGAACTCATTAGGAGGCAACTAATGAATTGGTTCGTTGCTAAGAAGGCTCGGATCACGAAGGCAAAGTGGGATATATATGCCCATGAATTAGAGCCAAATTGGAGAGAAACAAATCTGACGCACGATGTTGCCATTATAATTGGTCTGACCAAAAAGTCTTTGGGTTGAATGAGTGTTCATGTGATAGGTGGTAGTTGAATGAGATATTGTGTTTGTATGCTTGCACTGCCATATACCATGATAAAAGAGTTCTAGAGGATTTTGTGGATGCCTACTATCGAAAGGACACTTAAGCGGTCTCGTATGCTGGAAAGGTTCACGCTATGTCGGGCCTAGATGACTAGTCACACGTCAATAGTAATCCTCTAATGCCCCCTCAAATTAGAGTGCCCGTTGGAAGGCCAAAGAAGGCCAGAGTAAGAGCTATTGATGAACAGCTCCACCCATATCGAGTCACACGAGCTAGATATACTCTTCGATGTAAAACTTGTGGAGTAGCTGGCCACCATGTGAGAACTTATAGAAAACGAGCAATGGCCAATGTCGGATCATAGGTATATACTTAATTGTTAATAAGGAAAAAAATTATTAGTTTCAAACATCTCACTAAGTTGTATTTTTCGATGTAGGGTACTAGGGCAGCAATTGCAAGCTCCACTGCAAGAACTTTAAGAACCCGAACACGTCCCAACACCAACACTAATGCAGTGGTTTTTGTTGCATTGTCATGCATTCTGACTTATTGATGTTTAAGATGTGAATTTAACACTTCAACTACAGGTTAATGAACAACAAGCTGGAACATCCACTGTTGGAAGCACACAAACTCAAACACGTAACAACACTGATGTTAATGCACGGGTGGTATGTTCAATAACAACAAGTTGGATTATTTTCCATTTTCAATGATGTTAACAATTTTTTTTGTATATTTTCCTGAACAGCAAGCTGGAATATCCACTGCTGAAGAGGCAACCACTTCAAAGCATACCTGAACAAAAACTTCTGCCAATACGCAATCCAATTATGGACAACGAGCAAGTACCCAACCAGTTGCATCAAGGGGGAGAACAAGGGCCCCACCACAACAACCCACGGGTCTAAATGGCAACCTAGACCTCAAGCAGCATCGTTGCCACGGAGGTCATCACAGAAGAACAAGTGAAGGGCAACGCAATGATTTTGTGTATAGTTGTGTTGGATGTAATCTTTTTTGGACTAGTTGTGTTGAATGTTTGGATATAATCTCTTTTGGATAGTTGTGTTTTGTGAGACATCGTTTTGTAGATGTCTTTGATATGCATTGTACACTTTTTGGACATGTTCAAATGATAGGGAGGGATACTGTGTGATGTAGGGTATAAAAATAGATGTTGTGTTTTAAAGTATAACAGAGTTGTAGATAGGATGACTTGGTATTAAAATCAAATTTGGTATTGAATCTTTTATTAAAGTTGTTACTTGCAAGTAAGTAATTACAAATTGTTACTTAAGTTGACAGTCATAGATGATTACTTTATTCAAGTTGTTAACTACTTTACAAATTTGTGTGGATAGTTTGTACAATATTCACAGGTCATTACAAGATTAACTACAGATTAACTACAATAATCTGCTTAATTACTACATCAAATATAGTCAAAATGTCCAACTGAGGGACTACAAGTCATTACAATACTTGTCCAATTGAGGGACCACAAGTCATTATAATACTTGTCCAACTGAGGGACCACAAATCATTACAATACTAGGTCAAATAAAGTCAAAATGGCCAACTGATACACCACAAGTCATTACAGTCTTAAACTTTACACAATGGCCACACATTCTACACAACTTAAACTATTTTCATTACATCAGAACATAGCATAAGAATATAGCCCAAGAGCCAACTTACGTTGCCTTCAATCGCCACTCATGTGTCTGGTACCTTAAAATTGTTCATCCATCAATCGACGCTGTTCATCCATCATTTTCAATTGTTCATCCATCCTTTTAAGCTTACGAACAAGGACAACCAACATCTCCATATTTCGTGCCGAAACTGGTGGGTCTAACCATTTAAAGAAGTCACAAGCTATACTACAAGAAAATGGGGCTAAAGCAACCAAATTTTCTGCCACCAACTAAATGTGGTTTCCAATAGTTGACTTTTGGCAACCAAATTCCAGAACTGTTGCTATTGAGAGGAGATGATGGAAGCATTATTTGAAGAAAGAGATTGTAGTAAAACCTCAAAAGAAGTGGCTAAGCAAGTTTTTCATGAAGTTCTTGGTCATCACTCTGGACATGTAAGAGGGTTAGGGAAGTCTGCCATACCTAAGCCAGCACCCTCATCACATTCGTCTCAAGTCACTCATCTCACCGAACAAGTTGAGAAATATAAAAGTGAGCTGGAAATATGTAGAGAGAAGTATGAGAACATGCAAGCCACTATGCTAGGGATGATAGCCCGCTTTGATTCATATGGTGAAAAAGTGGATATGCTAGTGTCACAAAAAAAGCAATCTAGATGAATCTTTGGGGAATAGCCAATCATAGCGTGAAAGAAGTTTGAGACAGGTTTCATTTGTATCATCCTTTCAGTATCTGCAATGACACCTAATATGTGCATATGAAATAGATTTAATCTTTGTACCTGATGTATATTCCTCAGATTCACATCTTACTCATTATTTGTATATATTTGCACGTACTTAGTATATGAATGAAATAAACGTTCCACTTTGATCCTTCAATTTTTCTAGTTTTCATTGTTTTTGTTTGTAGTGGAATTCATTTCTTCTTTTTTCATTTTGTTTAATAAGCATGTAGCGGAATTATGTGGTTAGCATTAAAAGTTGCTAAAAGTACCCCATTCTTTTTTATGACAGAGTATGGAATTTATTTTAGGCTTTTTGTTTTTGTTTTATAATCACGTAGTGGAATTTTGTGGTTGGCATTAAAAGTCGCCGAAAATACCCATTCTTTTTTCTTTCTTGCCATCTTTGGCTCTATTGCAACTATCTATCGCCTCTGAACTTTTCCAACGACTCACCGGTGATTATGTCATTCGTATCTATAGAGTTTTCTCAACGAAAATTCATGTTTTGGGCAACCTTTAGCTGCCAATTCTTCACCCTTTTTCTCGGCAGCTATTAGTCGCAGAGTGGAAGACTATTGCAAAGAGACTTTGCTTGTTGCTGTAAAAGGCTCTGTTGCGAAGAACAATTGCTAGTCACTATGAAACGCTATGTTGCGAAGAGACTCCACTTGTCGTTGTGAAAGGCTCTGTTGCGAAGATAAGATTTTGTCGTTGTGAAAGGCTATTGTTCACCAATCAAACATTGCGAGGTCTTCGACAACTTGAACCAGTTGCAAAAGGGCTTTACCAACCAATTTGCATGTTTTTCCCAACAATAGTTGGCGCTATTACAACCAATATTTCTTGTAGTGCTACATGATCCTTGAAAATACAAAAAAAAAAAAGCACTGCACTGTTCAAGGTAGGACCATTTCTCAACACTAACATCACAGTTTTCAACAAAGCAATGACAACTCATGAATATGCACTTATCAACTCTAAAATCCAAACTCACAATCTTACCAACAGTACACTACCCAATACCAAATTGGATAAACTAACAGGAGCATACCAAAAATGAATCCAAAGCCACATTGCATTGCACTTTCCCAAAAATGTGCACTATTATTCGAAAAATATGAACTAACATCCCATCGAAACAAATGATTCAGAGATTGGGCGTGGATTACCGATTTTTCATAATGGATGCAGTCATAGAAGCGACGGCCTGGGTTAGTGGCAGTCATGCTTGTCCTCAACCTTGCTGGCAGCCCACATTTACACACTGAAGACGTCGATTGCCCGGTTGAAGTGCCACTATCGTCGTTCCCCACAGAGAATGTAGTAGAGATTGAAGAAGCCATGCGCGATTTGGCATTTGGAACTTAGGGTTGCAAAGGTAGAGGGATGGATGGATATGAAGGAGATCAAAACGCGCGTTTCATTTAAGAGGTGGCAGTCCTTCGTGGCAAGTGACATGGCGCAGCTAAGGAGAGAGAAAGTGCGATTCCCTGTGGCATGGCTTGATTGGTGATGATGTGGACCTCTGTTTGACATGTAACAAAAAATGTTAAATTGGTGGGGTCACACTAATGGACGGACGTTTTTGGGAAACGTCTAAAGTGCAAGGACCTAAACAATTCAAATTGAAATACAATGACCTTTTTGAGAAAATGGTAAACCACAGGAACCGGATTAGCATTTAAGCCATAATTTTAAAGCAAATCTTATATTAAGGAATGACCTAGTGGGCAAGTACTTGGCTAGCATAAGGCAACTCACAGGCTGACACATATATATGACTAAAAAAATGGGTTAATTCTCAGGACCTAATATCTTGTGAGGTCTCAATGTTTCCACCACAATCAACTCATGATCACAAAGTTGTACTAATTAGCACTACAACAAAAATTGATTTTTGGGACAGATTTCAAAAAACTCAAATTTCGGCCTAAAACAGTTTTTGGGACAAAATCCATCCGTCGCGCCAACTATCCTAACCCGTTACAAAAGGTTTTTAGGACGGAAATTTTGTTTCATCCCAAAAAGTAAGCTTCTGGGACGAGAAGGCTTCCATCCCAAATAAACTAATCGTTCAAACCCTTTAGAACGGACAATGGAGGATTATGTTCGAACATCTTTCAACGGAAAATATAATGTTAGATGTATGCCCTCAAAACCAATCGTTTTGAATAATTGTGAGATAATTGTTATTATTGATTAATCACTTATATATATATAGTTAAATATTATTTTGGGTGCATACAATGACATAAGATGTCATATTGTTGAGCAACATTGTAAAAAGTCAGGCCGATGATTAATGAATCGAAGGTGAGGAGTATGATCTTTCGAATCTTTGTTGACTTACCTTGTTCTGGACCAAAATACATAATAATATTTAAATAGGTCTACACTCATTGTGCATCTATAAGATAGAATGATGAACTTGGTCATTGAGGTGAAGACCTTAAGTAGACGAGTGGGTGTACTTTAAGAGTACACACACTGAACATGATCAAATATGAATACCTTTTGGAAATGATCACTGATGTAGAGAATAGTATTCAACATAATTAGCATATGTTGTCCTTAGACCTAAGAGAGTTATGCAGATTTACTTGTAGTGTGCTAGGGCTTTGACTGAGTTATTTAGTGATGATCTTCGCAGATCAAATATTCCAGCGAATGTTGGCCCTTGTGCATAATAAGTGAATTTGTATAATTGCTCAATATGAATCCACCAGTCTCTTATTAAGGCAGTATATTCATTACGTTTGTATATTGTTGGACTCAAATAAAAACACTGCGCAGCGAGAATTTGTGAAAAATATTTTTTTCTGTTTTATTTACTTACATATATACAAAGTAAATATATTTATTTGAGAAAATTATTTTTGAAACTTTTTGGGAGTCCAACTAGGTACAGACTGAGAATTAATAATTATATGATCTAGGGACTTAATCAGTGATATTATTCCGGTCCTATTAGCTCATGTGAATATAGTATGGTGGAAAGATAAATAAGCGTATAATTGTTAGCAAAAGGGATTTCACAAAAATAATCTTATTATCTCAAGGTCAATTGTGATATGTTAATGACATGATCACAATTTGTAGAAGCCCATAAATTAGAAATACAAAATATAAGCGAATTAATGGAAAAGAGTTTTTCATAATGATCCTACTGCTAAGATTTTAGATCCCTAAAGTTCCCACGCATAAGCATAGTTGAAGTTTTGAGTAAGCCATCATAAATAGCCCAGAATTTCATTTGAGAGCGAGAACGTCATTTTCACGTTGAGAGTTCCTCTCTCTAAAACTCTCTCTCTCTATCTCTCTCTCTCTAAAACTCTCTTAAGAACTGCGTGCATGGATATGGAGGAAGCAGAAAGCTTGGGCTGCTTTAATTCGACGATCATTTCCGCTGCGATCTCTTGCTCTTCTTTCAGTGGTATCAAAGCTCAAATGTGTGAAATTTCAAAGTTCAAGGTTAGTGTTTCTCACTCTACCTCACACGTGTGTTCTTCACAATTCGTTGCATTTTAATGTGAATATGTGTGATTTATAGATTTAACTATAAGTGTTAAATGGGATTATTTTACAAAAAATTCAATCCCATGACCTTCCATTGTTGATATGTGGGAATTTTATTTGATTGATGTTTGTCAAAACTAAAATAGTCAAGGCCGATTATTGATCTTATAATTTGTCCCATGTACTTTTTGTGAAGATAAGTGAGTGTGTATAAGTAGTGGGGGTGTTAACTAAAATAGTAGTGCCAACCTATTACATGTCATTTAGACGAGGGTTACACTTAACCAAATAAACACGTCCGCTAAAATAGTGAAGATTGTGTTTGTTTTGGTGGCCAAAAGAAATATCAAGAATCATGAATTTTCTACTTGCTTTTATAAGTTGTGCCTTGATTACTAAAATAGGATTATGTGCATATAAGTTGAAAGTTCTTGATATCCACCGTAAACACTGAATATAAATATTATATTCTATATTTTTTTTTTGTTACTATGATTCAGTGGGAGGTACCATTAATTATTTAAATCCCTATCCTAATAAAGCTTTAATATACTTGTGAATTTTTTTTCTAATATTTGCATATTTATGATGCCAAACCCATTATCTGGAATCTTAGATGATAATAAATTGACTGGGTCAAACTTCCTCGACTGGAAGAGGAATCTTATGATAGTACTCACTATGGATAAAATAGCTCATGTCCTAAGAGAGGAGACCCCTCAGCTTGCATTAGCCAATGCCAAACAAGAACAAAGAGTTGCTTTTGAAAAGTGGCATGAGGCAGATGAATAGCTCGATGTTATATGATGGCATCTATGACCAACTTATTGCAAAAGCAAAGTGAAGGCATAGCAACAGCTAAAGAGATACTTGTATATCTCCAGGAGCTATTTGGAGAGCAAAGTCGGTCTACACGCCAGCAGGTTATGAAACTGCTAATGACCACCAAAATAGTGAAAGGTGCCCATTTCGAGAAAATATCCTAAAGATGATATCTTTCATCACAAAACTGGAGACACTAGGTGCAGAAATTAACGGCGAGACCAAGGTTGGAGAAATATTGGCATCTCTGCCTGAATCGTTCAACCAGTTCATATTAAACTATAATATGAACAAAATGCTTATGACTTTGTCAGAGTTGCTCAATATGTTGCAACAGCTGAAGAGCTTATCAGAAAAGAGCAAGGTTCTCTGATGATAATGGAAAAGTCATAAGGCAACTCTCCCTCGGCATTCAAAACCAAAGGAAAGAAATTTAAGAAAAAAAAAAAATCTCAACCTAGGTCGAAGGCAAAGAATGAGGGCAAGAGCGAACAGAATAAGAAGGTTAAGGGAAACTATTTCCACTGTGGCAAACCAAGACATTGGAAAATAAATTGCCACGTGTTTCTTGCTTCTTTGAAACAAAAGAAACCTACTGAAGGTATATTTGTCATTGAGATGAATTTAATAGATGGTCTATTAAATTCATGGTGTGTCGATTCAAGCACAGCCTCTCATATCTACAATATGTTGCAGGGGTTCAAGGAAACCCAGAGATTAGATGAGCGAGAAGTCATCTTGAAGATGGGGACGATTGCAAGTGTTGCAGCGACTACCATAGAAACTTTTCGTCCAAGTCTTCAACGAAATAAAGTTTTGATTTTGAAAGATTGTCTATATGTACCAGAATGTCATAGAAACTTAATTTCTATTTCAAAACTTGGAATATCTGGATATTCTCTTGTCTTTAATTATAAACTTGTTATTAAGTTTCAAAACTAGTTTATTGCTTTTGGTACAATAATTGATGATCTTTCTATTTTGGAAAATATTATGGACTCTATGAATAATATAGAGAATGATGCTAAAACTAGTGTGGAGACTCTCAAAAGGAAGAGGGATGTAAATCCACTTACTTGTGGCATCTAAGACTTAGTCATGCTAATGTGGATAAAATCAACAAATTAGTAAGGGATGGGCCATTAGACCTTTTGAATGTTGAGCCTTACCCAATATGCGAGTGTTGTTTGTAGGGAAAGATGACTCAGAATCATTTTAAAGGAAAAAGAACTAGAGGCACAGAGTTGTTAGAATTGGTTCACACTAATGTATGTGGTTCTTTTAACCACATAGCCAAAAGAGGGTTCTCATACTTCATCACTTTTATCGATAATTATTCCAAGTATGGTTATGTATACCTGATGAAACACAAGTTTGAATCCTTTGAAAATTTCAAGAAATTTCAAAGTGAAGTTGAGAATCAACTAGAAAGGAATATTAAGATATTCTTGTCTGATAGAGGAGGTGAATATCTCTCCAGATATTTTCAAACTCATCTCAAAGAAAAAGACATCATATCTCAATTGATTCCCCCTACTACGCTACAATATAATGGTATTGCAAAAAGAAGAAACAGAACATTATTGGATATGGTTCGGTCAATGATGAGCATGTCACAATTGCCTGTTTATTTTCGAGGTTATGCCTTAAAAGACAGTTATTTATAATCTACACAGGATACCCTTTAAGTTTGTTCCTGATACTCCATATGCTTTATGGACTGGCAAGAAGCCAAGTTTAAAACACTTGAGAGTACGGGGATGCCCAGCTCACATTAAAAAGTTTGACATGGAGAAGCTAGAGTCAAGGACTGAAAAATGTTTGTTTGAGGGTTATACCAAAAGATCAACTGGTTATTATTTTTATAACCAAAAGGATCAAAAGATGATTGTCAGTAAGAATACGATATTCCTGGAAGATGAGTACAACCTAAGTGATGAAAAATTTCATTCTCAAAGTTAATGGTTCACGTGTTAGTTCCAATCATTTATGTTAACACGTATCACCCAAAACTAAAATCATGTGACTTAAAATTTTTTAAAGTTTTTTACTTAAATTTTTCTCCCAATTTTTTTTAAGTAATTAAAATAATTTAGCATGTTTTCTTTTCTGAAAAACAAAAAATTCGAAAAAAAAAACTTAAAAAATTTGATTAGGAACAGGATTTTAGTTTTGGGTGACACATGTCAACTAATGATTAGAACTGGCGTATGAATTGTTAACTTTATAGATAGAAGTTTAATGAAAGAACTTGTTTAATAAAAATTGTAAACTCAATGACCTTTTTTTAATGAGTTTTTCGCTCTATTGAACCTTCAAAATCATTCGATTAGTTGTGTAACTCAAATTTCTTGTTATAAACAACACCCTATAACCAAAATCGACAACAAGGTAACAATCCTTCTCCAAGGTTCTTCTATAAAGGTCGAATCTTATAAAGAAAGACTGAAAAATGGAGAAATCGAACGGGATATCCCTCCTTCCAACTCCTGCTGGATTTTTAGTAAATGTCTCAGAGACAATACATCCCCTGCATCCCCATTCTTCTACATTTATCTCTTATGGGAATAGATTTGTCGGCCCAATCAGCCTGGGTCAGCCCGAGCAAAGCGTAAAAGGGCCCAACAAGAAAAATCCCACGAAGTAGAAACAAGTGCATGCCCAACAAGCTTTACTCGAATCCTAATAGCCTTAATAGGGGTATGGGGAGATAAAAGCCACGGGGGGACCATCGTGCAACAACACGTCTCATTCGCCGAAAAGAGACCTCCATGCATCAGATGCCTCTCTCTCTCGAAGTTCACCTTCCCTATTCTTCTACATTTATCTCTGATGGGTATAGATTCATCAGCCCGAGCAAAGTGTAAAAGGGACCAACAGGAAAAAAAATCGCAAAATAAAAACAAGCGCATGCCCAACAGGACTTACTCGAATCCTAAAAGCCTTAAGAGAGGCATGGCGAGAAAAGCCACACGGGAGAGAGGGAGGCGTCCTACAACGCCACATCCCATCCACCAAAAGGGACCTCTGCACATTAGACGCTCTCTCTCTTGAAGTTCACCCAACTACCCAAATGCCACGTGGGGCGTTTCCACCTACAAACGCAAGGGGATACTATATGGAGGAGTTTTTTTGCCGTTTGAATCCTATCAACTATAAAGGGAGATTCTGTATACCACAAGGAAGAACGTGATATGTACTCTCCGCCACTTACCATTTTCCTAGACCCATATAAAAGCCTCTGAGTACGCAATCTAAACATATATTGAGAATGACTTTTCAACCTACATTCTTCGAACACTGACTCAAGCATCAGAGACCCACCTCAACATGAAGCTCCGTTGACATTGTTTTGCCACATACTTTTAAACTTACATATTTTATTTGGCCCATTGGTCATTTGTTGGGCCAAACAACATATTTGGCACCATTAATCACTTATATTCTTTTCTTATTTTATAAGATGATTATGCATTCATATCTAGTTGAATGTTGTTTTATATGGGAAAAGATTCCCTTATAAGAGAGCTTCTTCTAAGAAATGATAAGAAGCAGTCAGGATTGTATAAATATCATCCAACTGTTCTAATCTTGATACCTCATTTAATGAGATGAAACAAGCTTGGCTCGGCTTGGTTAAGATATGGCTAAGCCAAGCCATTTCTTTTTGTTCCCTCTTCTAAGCCTCACGTCCCCTTTCTTCCCTAACATATCTCCCCTTTAAACAAAAAATTTTCTCCTCCATTTTACAGTAATGAGCAGGAGAAGGAGCGAAACAAAAAAATTTCTCCTCCATTTTCTGCATTTACTAGGTAGGACCAATTTAAACGCTGTTAATCTTTTCTCCATTTGTATATTTTTTTTCTACATTTATTAGTTTGGATTTGTCTTGCTAGTTTTGCATTTGTATATTTTTTTCCTGCATTTATTAGTTTGGACCAATGTTGCTCTTTTCTGTATTTGTATATGTTTTTTTGTGCATTTATTAGGTTGGACCAGTTTAAAAGTTTCTCTTTTTGCATTTGTATAATTTTTTCTGCATTTATTAGGTTTTGTTAAGTTTAGTTTTTATGTTGAGACTTTAAATTTGGAGGAATGATTCCATTTGAATTTTATATACCCGTTTAAAAGCTGCTATCTTTTCATTTCGTTTAAACATTGCTCTCTTTTCATTTGAAAGTATTTGTTTCATATGGAACTGGAACTTAAGTTACATGCAATTTTTGAATTTCATGTTGCTTGGCATTTTTTGTGTAATTCATTCAGTATTTGAGGCTATGACCAGTTTAAACAATTTGCCATGGGTTGCCTTTGGTTTTCATATGGATCTTTATCTCATTCGAATTTCATGTTCACTTATTTTTTGTGGAAGTGTGCGGCATAGACACAGGTCCTTGGGTGGGTACCCCTTGGAAAACCAAATGTGTTCACTGAGTGTGTTTCACACAGTTTTGGAGTCAAATTGAAGGAATGATGTCATTTGCATTTTCATAAGTGTTGCAGTGATATTTGTGCATTTTACTAACTATGGCTATTCGTTGATAAATGGCAGAACTTTAACCCAAATATAAATAGGCAGGGGTCTAGTAGTATTTAAGATTTGGAAGGTTTGTCAATTTCTTTGCCTTCTTTGTGGACAGAATCAAATAGATTTCTATTTGTCTCATTTGTATGGTTGGATCATGCACGTGAAATGGTTCGAGCAAACAACACAAGTATTGTAAATATTTGGTCCTTAGAGTTTAGAGATGATGAGCATGCTTATGAATGGTACAACCTTTATGCAATCAGCATTGGATTTAGGATCTGTAGGCAGAGTGAGTTCAAGAATAAAGAAAAAGGGTATTATACGGTCAAAACATCGTGTGCAAGAAATAAGGATTGAGAAAAGAGAACGAACTGGGTGCCTTTAAGGAAGGAACGACTAATACTAGATGTGGGTGTCTTGCAAGTTTCACCATTCAACGGCAGCCGAGTGGGAAATATTGCACATTTGATTAGTGTGCGCAGCACAACCATGAATTGTTTACAGCATTAAAAGCCCACTTGCTTCAATCACATAGAAGAGTCAACGAATTGTAACGTCTTGAGTGCGATAATGCAGACAGAGCAAGGATCTGCCCGAAGCTAGCATATGATTTGATGGCAGCCCAGGCTAGGGATAGAAAGCACTTGGGTTTTACTCAAATGGACCTAAAAAACTATTTAAGTAGTAAAAAAAGTAAAACCACAGAGGGTGAAGTAGCTGGTGTACTTATTAATTGGTTCGGTGATCAGCTATAGAAGAATTCACAATTCTTCTTCAGAACTATGTTGGACGAGGATGAGCACATAACTAATGTATTCTGATCTGACCACAACATGCAAAATGACTATGCACTTTTTGGGGACTTTTTGTCATTTGATACTACATACAGGACAAACCATGAACACAGGCCATTAGGGGCATTTTTAGGAATGAATCATCATAGGGAGTAGTTAGTGTTTGGGGCATGCTTGTTGTATAATGAGACAACTCAAACCTTCAAGTGCTTATTTAGGACCTTTGTTGAGTGTATGGAAAGGAAGGCACCCCAATCTCTTTTTATTGACCAAGATGCTGGCATGCTTACTGTAATTCCTACTACCTTGCCAAACACACATCATTTTCTTTGCGTATGACATATTAACCAAAATGCACTGAAGAATCTTGGTCCACTATTTGGTAACAATGACTTCAAAAAAGATTGAGATAAACTTCTCTTCGGTAGTGATGTAAATGATTTTGATCTTGCCTGGTCGAAGATGATTGAAGACCATGACCTCCAAGGCAATGAGTGGTTGCGAAAGATACATGAGAATTGCAAGAAGTGGGCCCCAACACATGTACGAAGCATTTTCTACACGGGTAAGAGGATTCCGCAGTTGAGTGAAAGTTTTAATGCGACCTTGCGTAGGTATTTGAAGACAGTAATAAATATGGCTCGATTTCTCCAACATTTTCAATAGGCAATCGATGACATGTGGTACAAAGAGCTTAGATCAAATTTTGAGATGCTAGACAAATTTCCTCTTCTACAGACCAATGACTAGCTTTGTATTCATGTGTCAAAAGTATACACCCCAAGTGTTTTCAATATTTTTTTGGAGCAGATGGATATGGCTCATTGCCTTACACTTGATTGTCGGAGGGAGACTAATGGATCTAAAGAGGTTGAGGTACATCCGAGCCAACTCATAACTGTGCAATGGTAAAACGACATATGATCACCACTACTAACAGGTTTCACCAATGTAACTGCAAATACTTTAATTTTGTTGGTGTCATTTGTTGCCACATCATATGGCTGCTTAAACGGGGGAGGGTATATTCTAAGGCAAAGGACAAGAAAGGCAAGGTTGACAGTTGCACCGGAGTCCGCATCAAACATAGGGGCTGATTCGGATTTGGAGATAAAAACAAGCCGACAAAGATATATAAACCTCTATGCTTGCACTATTTGGAAATATGAGAATGACCCAGAATCATTGGAGGTCCTCCAGCATCACCACGCTGCACTTGCTAATGATCTTGCTCAGTTGCCGCATACCACAAAGATGAGTGATATTGGCGAAGTGGATGATGCTACAGAGCAAATGAAGCTCTAGCAATGGTTGCAAAGGGATTCAAGATACGGGAGCCGAAGCATAGAGGCAACAAGCGGTTGAAGAGCGCACTTGAACAAAGAAAAAAGTCACGATGCAGTCGCAAAAGTAGCGCTACCATAGAGTCACAACCAGTAGCTTGCCACTTGTAGTTAGAGGATGATCCAAAGGTACATTTTGAGACTCTATGCTTAGATTCTATATTACATTACCATGACAGTTACTTTTTTTTTTATTCCTTCGCAGGTCTCGAGCGATGACGAGAAGCATTCACAATGTGGATGATATAAGAGCATCGAAAATCTCTAGGAGCAGATTGCAAGTTTGGAAGTCTTTATTAGTTTGGAAGTTTGGAGGAATTTGTTGTAGTTTGAAAGTTTTTTGTTAATTTGGAAGTTTGGAGGAATTTGCTGTAGTTTGGAAGTTTGGAGGAATATGTTGTAGTGCTTTGAAGTTTTTGTTAGTATGCTAGTTTGGTAGCTTTTACTTACAGGAGTGTTTTGGACTCATGGCCCATATTTACCTTCTCCCCACACATCTTCATGTAACACAAACGTGCTCCGTAGGTTGGAATTGATTTGTTCTGAAATTGCACTTTATTTTTAAAATTTTGGGAAATTGGCAATTTAGTTACTAGGTTTATAGCACGCTGACGATTTAGTCACTAGGTTTCATTTTTTTACTATATGGTCACTGAGAATATATAGTTGTGACGATCTGGTCCTTCCGTCAAATTTTTGTTAATTTTTAACGGAATAGAACGCGGTCTACCGCTACATGTACTGGTCAACCGCTACAAGAATCGGTCGACTGCTACAAGTTACCGTTGCCGCAACAATAAACAAACCGGTCGACTGCTATTCCGGTTAAAAATTTAACAGAGGTTTGACGGAAGGACCAAATCGTCACAACTATATATTCTCAGTGACCATATAGTAAAAAAATGAAACCTAGTGACTAAATCGTCAGCGGTACTAAAACCTAGTGACCAAATTGCCAATTTCCTTAAAATTTTAAATTGAACCTAACAAGACCTATCTCGTGACTCCTGAGTACCCTTAAGTTGCATACAAGATAGGAGGGAATTTTCGCTTGTGGTCTTTGACAATCCCAAATGTCCAAATCTTTCGATTGCAAAAGAAACTAAGGCAACTCTAAATTTTTGCTTATGAATTCAAAATTCATTAAATTTAAGAAGAAACAAATTCATTAAACTTAAAGAATTCAAAATTCATGGAATTTAAATGAGATTGATCTCATTACATTATTCTAGGGAGAAGAAACAAAAGTTTTTTTTTTTTGGCTTCCCTCAGTAGAATTATACAAAAGAAAACATTTTTCATAAAAATTATACAAAAGAAAGTTCACATCAAAAAATCACCCTAAAGAACTACGACTGTAGACATCCAGATGATTCCAAGTAAGAAACTTCTTCCTTCCTCAGACACCAAAAGCACAACCTTGTGGTCCAACAATGCAAAACAAGCTGTCAAATACAGTTAATTTGGATTAGGATTAATTGCAGCTAAATTGCAAATACTTGGGATTCTACAGCTACTAAAATAATGGCATCAAAACCACTGAGCGTTAGCTCAAGTGGTACCTCGTCCCCGACGGGAGGGTAAGATCCGGGGGTCGAACCCCCTTCCCACAGGCTCTGTCCTACACTCCACTTTGACTAAAAAAAAATGGCATCAAAATAACATTTGAAACACTTAATAGATGCTCGGACAAAAAAATACTAGGAACAAATGGATACACAATTGCACAAATGAGACTTTACAAGGGCTTTGAAACCACATAAATTTCAAGAAGGCCAATACTGGCGATGAGAAATTACGTAAGTACATACAAAAACAGCTCACAGTTCGTAAAAAAAACGAAAGAGTTATTGTGTCTGACTTGAATCAATTCTAGATCCAATATTTGAATTGCTGAACCCAATTGTTGCAAGAGCAAATCTCAATTGCCTCTGGCAAACTAATCCTACATCAACCTCTTTCACAAAAATTATAATTCCAAAACAGATGTTTTAAGCACCGATGTCGTCAATAACTACAAGAATTTCAAACACAATAACATAAAATTGGCAAACACGAAAGTTGTCTAGAATCTAGAAACTGTACCTTAAAAGATGGAGCATCCGACTTATTTTTTGTGGGTTATATAACTATATGACCCATCGGTGCATTTCCAACAAAATATGTATGGGAAAAGTGATACTAAAGTAAGGGTGAGTACCGAAACAGATGGAACCGAAATTGCAGGTTTCATTCCGGTATTCACCGGAATGCAATTTTTTTGTTCCGATTCCATTCCTATATTTTTCCGGAACGGAACAAAAATTTCTAGAATCGGAATCGGACATTCCAGTTCGGCATGTGGATTTTTTTTATCTTTTTTTTTTTTGCCCTAACGAGCTAAAAATATTTTTTAGACCAAATTTTTGGAAGATTTTTCTATAATTCATCATAAATTAATAATAAATGTGAGCATTCAACCAAAATCTAGATTCTAAAATAAACATTCAAATAAATTCGTTACTCATCATATGTTATACTTTATTTTGAGCCCTATTTAAAAAAAAAAATGAAAATTTTGATATTTTAAGTTGTTCATTATAAATTAACAATAAATGTAAAATTTTCATTCAATCAAATTACATATGTTATACTTTATTTTAAACACTATTTTTATTTTATTCTATTCTAGAAATTGTAAAAAATAACTTAAGTCGAACCGAAAATTCCAATTCTTACCGTAATTTTTACTCACCCTTACAATAAAGTATGTGCGTGTCAAAATCCACTTTTGCTAGAGAGGTTTTTCGAGAAATTTGAAAGAATCATGATAGATTGGGAATACCCTCTACATAACTGGACTTCGAGGAGAGGGTGAGAGCAGTTCCTAGGGAGGCTGTGGGGGCAAATAATAAGGCAACAGTGCAAGCAAAACACGTTCTTCTCGTTCTTCCTGCGATTCTAGTGGAAACAAATTTCTCTCTTCTACAGACCAATGACCAGCTCTTGTCTCCTGCGCACAGCTATGAAATGAAGGAGAGAATGGGAGAGAAGAAAACGGGAAAGATGAAGAAGGGAGGGGAGAGACGTGTTGGGGAAGAAGGGGGAAGTGAGACAGAAGAGGGAACAAAAAGAAATGACTTGACTTAGCCATATCCAAACCAAGCCGCATCAAGCTTGTTTCAGCTCATTAAATGAGGTGTCAAGATTATTATAATGGTTAGATGACATTTATACAATACAGACCACTTCTTATCTTATCATTTTTAGAAGAAGCTCTCTTATAAGGGAATCTTTTCCCGTTTTATATGTCAATCCCCAAAGTCGATTGAATCTGCCCTTCACATAAGGAAAGGAACGATGGAATCATTTCCTCATTACATCACAATAAATCAAAAATACACTTTTGACAGACTTACAAATCTACCATGCCCAAATCGCTTATGGATATGCTAAGAGAACACAGTTGCACAAGGGACTATCTTGCAGAATACACAACATTAATACTACCAAGGAAAAATCAATAATTGACGAACTCAAGTTTGAATTTCATTTCCAGATGCCTCACTAGATCGATTGGCAGGAATAGGTGCAGCAGGTTGTTTCGTGACAGCAACCAAAATCTCGGCATAACCCACTACCCCAACTAGGATATCATCACCTTCGTCCTCCGTCACCCAGATGTGAGTAGCCCTGTGAGACAACATCTGAGCCATGACTGCGGCCAATGAACTCGTAACCTTACATGTCAAGGGCGCACTTCTACCCCTATACATGCTCCTACTGATGCCAAAAGTGGAGCTAGGAGTATTGCTAAAGAACCCAATACTCCTACTACTAAATTTTTTCAGCTTTGGTGACCTACCACATCCATTAACCAAACTGTCATGGCCAACAGTTGTATTTGCAGTGAAATCAGGCGACAACCTTGAGGTCACATCATCTTCAACTCCCATTACAAACTGCCCAGCTGAAAGATTGGCTAAAGCCCATGCTGCTGCTAAGTAATCGCATTTCCATAGTTTGGTTGCAGAGATCTCTCCAATGATCTTATACCGTCCATCCAGCATGCATTCCACAACAGCAATTGAGCTCGGGTCTTCAGGAAGCTTTCGAGCGGCTTCCATGGCTGCCAGGGAGGCTTCAATGGAGTAGTAGTTAGGGTTAATGACTCCAAGGTAGGAGATGGAGGAGAGCGGGAGTGGAGCTAGAGCACCAAGGCAACCAATAAGGAAACGGATGACATCTTCTCTTGACAGGCAGCAAAACTTATCACGTAGGGCAGCGGAGGAGGATGAGGAAGGCCGATTGGTACTGACACTGAGGTTATTATTGCTGCCACAAGATGTATCCGCATTCTTGAGCCACTTACCATTGTAGAGAATTGAGAATCGCTTGCTCATGCCTTTCCAACCCACACTTTTTGGAACAAGGAGACGCTTCACACCTTGCTTCATCATCTCAAGCGCATCTATCAATCTTACACCAAAATGGAAAAAGAGAAAATCAAGACACAGCAAAAGAGGAGCATCATAGTGCATCTTAAGCAGAAAATATGTTCGCCGGTCTCTGCACAGAATCAATCTAAAAGGAAAAGTGTCCCCATAGATTCAAGAGCATAACACTGCATACATGCTGGCACTATTTCGTATAAAAAAATATTGTTATTGGCTAAAACCCATGACGAATACCTCGCTATATACTGGAGAAAAACAGATTTGAAAGGGACATTCTATAGTAAACACCAATATAATAGATTCTGTATATTTCAGATTTCAAGCACATTGTCCATTGTTTGGGTAGGCGCCAAAACACAATACTGTAAGTGCATTTACCTACCATATTACAATGAAACAGCCAAATGAAGCCAAAATCCATTGTGCAATAACAGAAAGTGAGGTCTAGACCTAACAGGAGAAGATATCCATCAGACGGTATGACTTAAAACAACAGCAGATGCAGTGAACTAACGTACAAAAAGAAAACCAAAATATTGAAATCAGCAGCTCTATTGCAGCCTAACAGGTGAACTCATGAAAGAATGAAATTATGATAATTGATCAAGAAACTATCTCATGCCTCAGCAGACAGACTTGTTCACATCTCATAACTGTATGGTAAGGAAGAAGTGCGGTTTGCTACACTACATGAAAAACAAGAAGGTATTTTAAACAGGAAAGGAAAACTTTAAAGAGCAAAAGAGGCAAAAGTGTATCAAAATGCATGACCACACAAATGAAGCAGATCTGCACATAAGCATAAATGTTTAACCGGATAAAACCTTATTGAAGCACACTATTTGGGAAAGAAATAAGAATTTATGAGGATCAATAACATAAAGATCACTGATCAGTAACAAAAGAAAAGGCAGACAAAAAGAACAAACTATTGCTAGAGTATAGAAAACAGGTTTCAAGAAATAGTTTGATTTCTCCAACAATTACCACAGTTCCCATTCCATATAAACAACTCATGACAGATATTCCTATATCGACTTTCTACAGACTTCCTAACACCCTAGCAGAAATTCCTTGCCACCTCACTTCTACTCCCAACTCTTAATACACTACCACGGGTACCTCATACTGCTCCCCAATCGCAAAAGTTGCTCAACCATTCGTCCTTATTTTCCTGCTGGCAAACAGATGACAGGTCAGTCCATATATCAGGCAAACCTCATTCATGCAGTTATGTACTCAGGTTTTTAGGGTCTAACACCCATCCCCCATCCCATCCTCAAAAAAAGACAGACCATATCTGCACAATTTAGGTTAAGAATTGGCAAGCAGAGTTGACCCTGTTTCCCACATTTCATCTTCCAAATGGAAAGGACTTCCACCAATAAAAGGTCTTCAGAGACAATCTTGTTTTTCACAGCTTGAACATAGTACCTAAGAAGCAGCTATTGATCTTACACCATTCATAGCATCGTCACATAAACCACGCCACTAAAACTTGAAAGTACGAAACCATGAAAGAATGTGTACAATATAGAGCTAACCTTTTCTAAGATCGACTAAATAAAAGTCACACAACGGTAACAACAAAACCAAGAAATTAAAATTCTGATAATTATATAAAAAAACGCCATTCATTGCGTAAAGAGCTAACCTCGTCCCAGGATCAACCTGCCTCAACAAGGAATTATTAGGCACAACAACCTCGGAAACCGGTGTCTTCATTGCGTGGTCCTGATCCTCCAAACACTCACTCCTCGCCAGAAAGGCAACGATATCAAGAGAACTAAGAATGCCCACAAATCTCTGCTGCCTCATCTCCCCATTCTCAATCACACCCGTGTACTGAGAGTGTGATCTCCTCTTCCACACCGTTATTCCCCCCTCCGTCGACTCTCCGATCGCACGTATGGCCAACTCGACCGACTCCACCTCCAGAAACTCCACCATCTCAGGCTTCCCCACCGTCAGATCGCCCACCACATGGTACAAAAACACTGAAGCCATTCTTAATTCATCTCTTGTCTGCCGAGTAACCCAAAGTAAAAGGATAAAGAAAACCTTGAATCAATGGAGGAATTGAAGAGAATAAACCTAATTAAACATGCCGAGTAACACAAAATATAAAGAAAACGTTGAATCAATGGAGTATTTGAAGAGAGCAAATTTTATTAAACATTAAAATTTCAACACAATTTCACTCGGTAATTGGGCATTGGAAGTTGTAAATGGCTGATTGACTGCCGATAAACCAGCGGAAAGCGAAGAAAATCCTCAATGTTTTTTCCAATATATTGCCTTCGAAATTTAGAAAAATAAAATAAAATAAAATAAAATAGAAAAATATTTACCTCAATTTACTAAGTTACTTGTGGTTGTAAATTTTTCGGGGGATTCTAAGTTGATGTGCCCTTACCTTCCCACCTTTTCAGAGCGACCAACCAGAGTGGAAAGGTCACTGTTTTTCCGTTTTTGCCTGGGCAAACGTTGAAGAAACAAAAGAAGTGAAGTAGAAAAAGACCAAAAGTTTGAGAATTTTCAAGGAAATCCAGGAATAAGATATTATCTGCTGCACATGTAAATTTCACAGAAAGCAAGCAGAGACGAAGGAGAGGGAAAGGAAAGGGTACCGGCAGAACCGGTAAACGTAGCAAGAGCTATAAGAGGGAGTGTAGAAAGACGAGGAGTAGGTGAAAGCCGGTAACGGGTAGTAGTCTGTGGAGGATTAGAAAGGTGGAGAAGAAGGAGCTGAGCCTGAGAGGATTGGCCATGGGTAAAAAAGCCGAGGATTGTCCCTATGTTTAAGGCCCATGAAAGAAAGATCTCTCCCCGTTAGTCTGAATATCTCGAAGTTCGATAATGCGTGAAACAGGGAAGGAAGGTGAGAGAGAGAGAGAGAGAGAGAGAGAGAGGGAGAGTCGAGCAAGAAACTGGGAAGCCTCTGGATGAGAGAATGAGAGGCCGGAGTTCACGAGTCTGCAGGAATCGTAATGATTGATTTGTAACGCTTCTTCTATTGGAACAAAAATTAGGGCCGGTTGTAAATTTGTTTATATGCACACCAAAATAGTGAAAGAAGGGGAAAATAAGTATTATTTTACATCTTAAATTATTATATTTTAAACATTATACTTATAAATTATCACACTCTCTATAGCATTATATTTTTTAAAAAAAATTAAACAGAAATTGACCTCTTCTTTTTTTACGAAATTACGATAATACCTTTACATGTAATATATTATTTTAACTTTTTTAAGACCATAATGGATATGTCCTAATAAAAAAAAACTCAATTCGAATTTAATTTTACTGAAAAATAGACAGAAAGTGGAATCCAAAGTGAAAAATACGTTGTACTTCACGTGTATTTTCTCAAAAAAGAAGGAAAAAAAAAATCTGCCTTCGAGCGTGATTCCACGCGTCTGAAAAGGAAAGTCGTTTTGTATTCACTCCTCGCTCATTTGTCAACAGTGGACTGGCCGGGCCGAAAGTGAAAGGAATAACGAAACCAAAAAGCTTTTTCCCCACTTTCTTAATTCCAAGCCTGGGCTGAGCTCAAAGCAGGTACTGAAGAGACTCACTTCCAATGGTTGTTGAAGTAGGAGAGTGACTCTCTCTCGCTATAATAGAGGACTTGCATAGTAACCCACGGAGTTGCAATCTTGTTCCATTTGAAGCTGTAAGTCCCTGAATCACTCACTGTGTCTGTGTTTGCGTGTATGTTTACACAGATTTATAGGAGTATTCAGTTTCGTTCGTAATGGTTTATGTTGGTCCTAGTTCTTGCGCCTAAGCGATCTTCCTCTAATAGGAGAACATGGGTCTCATCTTTTCGCCCCTCTAGTATCACGGGTCACTTATCCTGTCAGTGCGCTCTCTCCCTTGTTGTCCTTTTTACTCATGGAGAGGGAACGGGTTTACGCCTTTTGCCCTTGGAAAACTCTTAAATTACACGTAGTGCCATTCTTCTTGTTGATGTTGTTGTGTTCGAACTATTCTCAGTGTGTTGATGTCGACCCAGAGGACAAAGCCTCACTTCTGATGTTCAAATCATTCCTCCGAGACCCTGACCAGAGGTTGTCAAGCTGGGTTGGTTCTAACTGCACCAGCTGGACGGGCCTCACCTGTGAGAACCGCACCGGCCGGGTGATTTCAATCGACTTAACCAACATGAACTTGTCCGGCCAAGTTCACCCCAAGTTGTGCGCACTTTCATTTGTTGAACTTTTCAACTTGTCCCATAACAACTTCACATGCACAATCCCCTTATGTTTGGGCAATTTGATTGGTCTCAGAGCCATGGATCTTAGTCACAATAGGTTTCTTGGTGTTTTGCCTGATACATTCATGAGGCTTACGGATTTGCAAGAACTTGTTTTAAATGGGAACCAAGATTTGGAAGGTCTTCTTCCTTGGTGGCTTGGTAACTTCTCAACAAATTTGGAAAAACTTGATCTGGGTTTCAATAGTTTTGGTGGGGAAATTCCTGAAAGCTTGCTGTATTTGAGATCTCTGAAATACTTGGATCTTGGGAACAATAAATTATCAGGCAATCTTGGCGATTTTCACCAATCTTTGGTGGTTCTTAATCTTGGATCCAATCAGTTTTCAGGTACTTTGCCTTGTCTTTCTGCTTCTTCTCTGTCGCTCAATGTCTTGAATTTAGCCAACAATTCTATTCTGGGAGGAATACCTACATGTATTGCGTCACTTCAAGCTCTGACACATCTAAACCTGTCCTTCAATCATTTAAATTATGAGATACCTCCTAGACTTGTGTTTTCAGAGAAACTTCTTGTGTTGGATTTGAGTAACAATGATCTGTCGGGTCCTCTACCACGCACGATTGCAAAGACTACTGAGAAATCAGGGCTTGTTCTTCTTGACTTATCTCAAAACCGCTTCTCGGGTAAAATCCCGTTGAGATTAATGGAATTGAAAAGCTTGCAGGCATTGGTACTTTCACACAATCTTCTGACAGGGGAAATTCCTCCAAGGATTGGGAATTTGACTTATCTCCAAGTGATTGACTTCTCACATAATTTGTTAACCGGTTCAATTCCTTTAAACATTGTTGGGTGCTTTCAGCTACTTGCATTGATGCTCAGTAACAATAACCTTTCTGGTGAAATTCATCCTGAGCTGGATGCCTTGGATAGCTTGAAGATACTAGATATTAGCAACAATAAGTTTTCCGGTGAGATCCCACTAACTCTGGCAGGCTGTAAATCTCTAGAGTTTGTAGATTTTAGTTCCAACAATCTATCCGGAACCTTGAATGAGGCAATGACAAAATGGTCGAACCTCAGGTTTCTATCCCTTGCTCAAAACAGGTTCAATGGAAATCTACCCAACTGGCTCTTTACATTTGAAGCAATTCAGACGGTTGATTTCTCGGGCAACAAATTCTCTGGCTTCATGGTAGATGGCAATTTTAACAGTAGCTTGAACTTCAACAATGGAGAGATTGGTAGAATTAACAGAGAGCCACTTGTTACGATGCAGAAGGTGAATATCAAAGTTTCAGTCATCGTCACTGATATCAATGAATCAAGCTTCAATTACCATCTATCTTCAACAGTTGGGATTGATTTATCTAATAATTTACTACATGGAGAGATTCCAGAGGGTCTATTTGGACTACAGGGATTGGAGTACCTGAATCTGTCTCACAATTTTCTTGATGGTGTGGTTCCCGGTTTAGAGAAGATGCACAGTTTAAAAGCCTTGGATTTGTCACATAATTTGCTATCTGGTCAGGTCCCAGGAAACATTTCCAGCCTTCAAGATCTGACGCTCTTGAACCTGTCGTATAATTGTTTCTCTGGATTTGTTCCTAAGAAACAAGGGTATTGGAAGTTTCAAGGTGCATTTGCAGGAAATCCAGAGTTGTGCGTGGAGAACTCCAGTGGAAGGTGTGATGCAGGGAGCCTTCCAGATTTGCCTGGGAAGAATTTTCAGGAAGGAGTGGTGGAAGGGCAGATCTCTATATGGGTTTTCTGTTTAAGCTTTTTCATTACCTTCTACTTTGGCGTTGTTGCTCTCTTCTGTTCAGCTCGAACCAGAAATTACATTCTCCACACTAAAGTTTAATGCAATGCATCAAAGAGTGAGGACCTTGTCTTGTGTCTTTCGTATTGCTCTCTTTTAGTATCGAATTTAACTTGGATAGTTCTCCATGGTGACTCATCTTGAAACTTTGTGCTCTGTGATAGGACAAACCATCATGATAAAGTGAAACTACCCGATAAGAATCAGGGGGGAGGCGTGGAGCAGATGAAGTTGATGATGATAAGAAGCAGCTGGACTTGCAAACTGAAAAAGGATGAAGTGCAGCTGAGATTAGTGAATGTTGACAGTTAATCTTGTTATCAAGTCTTGTTTTGACCTACTGTGATTAGCATATAACTGTACATGTATATACAGGTTCAACTCTCTCAATGGAGTTAAGGACAGAGTTTCTTATTGTTCCTTAATGTTCTCATGGTAGTAGAGCATTGAGATTCACTGATCGAACCCAGCAATTGAAGGTTGAAAAACGGGGTTCCTTTTGTGTAGGACTACAGAGTTCTCCAGAGCATATAATCTTCTTCTTGTTGAACCAGACAAACCCTTACAGTCCATTCATATAACCGATTGATCTTTTGAGATATCAGCCCCAAACCATTTTAAGTGCTGCCCTTATTTCTAAGTTCAATAACTACA
Source organism: Morella rubra (assembly GCA_003952965.2). NCBI lineage: Eukaryota > Viridiplantae > Streptophyta > Magnoliopsida > Fagales > Myricaceae > Morella > Morella rubra. The sequence goes on from RXIC02000012.1 coordinate 103,837, forward strand.
CGCAAACAAATTTATAAACTGCCTACTAAAGAGGAAAAAAAAAAAACTATAATTCTATTTATACAATCACCATCAACTGAGAAACCTCGAAAGATCCAGAATGAATTTCTTTCAACGCAACTCAAAGCCGCACTTACTAACTTATAGTATGATGCTTAACCCAAACAGATTTCTCCTAATGAGAAATAAGTCTCATAGAAACATAATTTGTATATAATTCCGCACAATTTTTCTTTAAATTTTGGTCTAAGTCACGCCTATTTTTTTTTTGTTTTTTGATAAGTAAGCCAATCTTATTAAAGAAAAAGAAAGTTGACAGTACAGAGACTATACTGACAAAAGCTAAAACATGCATGCTAAAAAACTACTATAATCCGAAAAATCCACAAACGGACAACCTAAAACCAAATTAGCCCACAGAAAAAGAGAATGCAACACAAAACCCCCCAACTTAGCCAACGACACAGTCCTGTCTTTCGAAACGCCTATATAACTACATACAAAAGGTTCCCATCACCCATCATATTGCTTCAGCAATTAAGAAATAGTTAATAGAAAATCACTTGGGATCAGATTAAAATTCAATGTTGCTTTAGTGTGTGAATATATAACTGTACGTGAAACAGACAACAAAAAGAGGGTGTTATTTTCGGTAACGAGGAAATCTCGAACGCTCTTTATTTATTAGGTTTGAACGGACTTGGCCTAGCTTGAACAACCTGTAGGGTCTTAATGCTACAAGCAAATCATGAAGAGCTAGCACAGGCCCTCGCCCCCACGACTTCCATTTAGGTAGGCCCTGATATTATCTTGTTGGGAATTAAACCTAAGACTGTATGTCTTCAATACTAAGTTAATTCTAACCACTAAAGCAACCCGGTGAGAATTATAGTGACAATTGTAATTCACAAGAGCATATGCCAAAAATCTCAAAAATCAATTTAAATATTAAAGACATAATAAAACAATAACATGAATTAAATAAAAACTTCAAAATCTAATACAATAATGTAAAATGTCCAAAAAGTCAAACTATTTAATAAGAAAAGTATAATTTGGACAAAGTATTGAACCTAAAAAAAATATAATGTGTTACCACCAAAAGTTAGCTCATAGGTGGAGATAGCTCAATCCATATAAATCTCACATTAGTAGCTCATACTACCAATGTGGGACGAATCTCATACTCTCAAATGGTCCATATCATTCTACCACACTCTACAGCCTCAATATCCACAGGGTTGGCTGTGCACTAGGCCTCCTAGTCCCAATTGTGCCAAAGTCATCACTTGCACCGCATATTTCCGAGTGAGTAGTATGGTGTAAGCTCTGATATTATGTGTTATGTGTCTTAGAGGAACTCATGACTCACTCAAAAATGAGTAGCACAAAGGCTATCCCAAGTATAGGAGCTTTTTGTCTTGTAATAATTAGCTCAAAGGCCAAATCGTCTAACACAGGTGTGGTCAACACCGAAATTCAAAATTGAAATTAATGTTGGGATTGATTTACAATGCATTTGTGCTTGAGTTATGGCTTGTTGGAAAATTCTACAAGTTTAGTTTCTAATGCATTAAATTGAATACGATTTGGAGTTTTTTAGACAAAGTTATGATAAACTTACTCCAAAGAGGTATGACAACTAGTTACGAGGTCTAGCAAATTTTGGACAATTTTACAATTATTCGCTAGCTCTTTGGATTTTCGATATATCTTTTCAATTTCTTAAGAGTCTTTTATGTTCCTAAGTCTCAATTAATATTTTAAAAGTTATATTTCTCATTTACTCATGCTTGGAAGGTTTTTCCAAGTTCTACTATTTATACTTTCTCTAGCAATAAAAAATATATAGGTTAAGTATTTATACAACTTAAGCCTTAGGCTTTTTTGTAAAAGGATTTCTATTATAATACTTATCCTTCAGTGAATTTCGATAGATGGTGAGTTCTTACTCTGTATCCCATATTAGATTACATTGAAATCGGATTATAGACTATGGTATTTTTTGTCTTTTAGACTATACATAAAATATAAAATATATATTTATAATGAAACGAAGTTGTCAATTCTAAAATAAAAAATTTCCTCTCGATGGCTTCTCCAGTGATGGGCTGGGCTTAGTGCGCTGACAGCTTTGCGCCCATGCACGGCTACATGAAAATTGATCTTAAGAGAGGGGCATGTTTGGGATTGGGAGTAGGTGCTCTGTGGTTGGTTTTGTTACGAATCATCTACAGATAGTCCCTAGCAGTAATGGCGACAGTCACAGAGAACATGACCTCTATTTATCAAAACGTTTACAGTGCGACAATGATGATGAGATCAGATCCCTACTAAATCGATCCTCTTGGATCGACTGTTAACTCTTGAGAATCGACCAATCCAATAAAATAAAATAAAATAAAAAATCTACCAATTCCATAGTCCATCAACTTGTCCGTATCATGTCATTGAAGGCTGCAGTTCGCCTGATATGTATTATGAATTTCTGACAAGAATATCAGTAGGCAATTAAAGCTTTAAATAATGTAGAACCCAATCACTTTTCTGCAAGTTTGTTTAAAATATCAGTTTGGAAATTTTGTTTAAGAATGAGTGCGTCTTTCACAAACCAGAGATATCCTGCTGGCACCGCGCCCGTTTAGCATGTTCAAAAGCAGCCATTGACTCCAGATTGTAACCAAAGATGCACGGGCGCAATTATATGAGACACCAAAAAGTTCCATTGTTGGGCTGTGTTATGCAAGTCTGGGGAAAAGGTGGGCGAGGGCTAAAATTTGAAAGTACCCTTGCCCAGCTTCTGGCCGGAAACTCTCCCGCCATCTAAGAATCAATGACCAAGTGTTTTCCAGTACATATTTTCCATGGTATAAGTCCTAATATCGTATTGGTCCATCCAAGCTCCCGGAAGCAAACTGAAACACAATTGATAAGGCACGTAAGTTCAAGAACTTCCTAAATCTAGAAAAAGAATTTTAAATTTTCCACCGGTTGAATCCTCAACTGAAGAGCTTTTATCATTAACAAAAAAGACCAAGAACAGAGATTGTGTCACTACCTGTTGAACAATTGGATTTGTTGACGTCCTAAATTCACGAGTCATTCCTTGCCAGACAACCTTCCCCTCGTAGAGAAACAGTAACCTACATGTAAAAATTACTCTTTGAAAACCCAAAAAAGAAAAGCTCTCCTTTGATTTAATTCTCCAAAGTCGCTTTGTAACAAATATAACTAAAAGAGAGTTTAGACAAAGCATAACCTGTCAACAGCTCTTTCAATAGTACTGTGTTGGTGAGTAACAACAACATAGGAAGTAATCTTTCCAGGCTTCCCCAATGCATCCTCACCTTTCGTGTGGACAGAGCGGATGAGATCTTCAACAACAGTAGATGCAATTGGATCAAGTCCGGCAGTTGGTTCATCATACAAGAGCACCTGCCCAGTGTTGCAAATGTCTCTCAGAAGAAAGGTTAACTCAACATTGAGGATACCCGTTCTCAAAAGTCTTTCATTCAGAGTTAATGCTACTAACACAAGGGCAAGTAATAAAACTAGAATAGACTAATGGTTACTTCTCAAAACTTCTAATTAGAAACAAAAGTACTGAATTCCAGCAGCTAAAAGGCCTACATAGAAACGCTCCCACAGATATTTCCCCCAACCCTACTGCAGCCATATTAACCCTGTTCCCCAGTTCTTTCCATTTATAGCCCCTGTATCATTGACATAATCAACATCAAACTACTATTCACCCCATGACCGGAAAATTCATATTTCTTAACACCCAAATAGATATTCTAAGCCTACATTGAATGCTCACTTCTACTTCCCTTTTCCAATCAATCTTTATTCAATTCAAGAGGATAGATGGAGGGAAAAGAGCTGCCCATTAAAAAAATGCATCAAATTTATGAGGCGGGCATTCGAAGCATTAGCATGCAGATGAAATAGCCTTATGGTACAAAACACAAGCCTCAAACCTGAAAACCACCAAAAGCTTATCCATGATAAAGACTAACGCAATAGGACATTGCAAGTTTATTCTTTAAAAGTGTGCCATGGAAACATGTACATGAAACACGAATAATTGACATTATTGCTCCATTGTGACAGCTTCAGCTTTTAGAATTGATGGATAAAACATGGGAGTCGAGGGGTACTCTGACTGAGAAGTCTTATGCTCAAACTGTGGGAATTATCAGTCTCAGTTCCGGTTTTTGTTTATATTTGCAAATCTTCCTGTACAAGGTCCACATTTGGGTCCACCTGGGAGGAAGCAGCATTTTTTTCTTCTCCTTATTGTTGGGGGACATCACTCAATCTCTCTCACTAAATTTCTTTACATATTTCATTTTTATGGAATTTCACTGTCTCTCCTATGTTTATGTTAGGGGTGTAAACTGACCCCTTGGTTCAGCAAGAGGGCATCCCCGACTCCCAAACCAAAGGCTGTCAGTTGTGAGATATTGGGACTGATGCCGATGTAAGCCACAGTGGCCGAGACCGAGCCCGACACCTTCTGTCGGCGGTTGGTCGACTGCACCAGTACAATGGTTGAGGATCTTAAGACTACGAATGCAGCAGCTTCATTGGTGTTGTGGGTGGCGTGGGTCTTCGAGAGGCAGTGGCGATTGGGCTTTTAGAAGGGGTGATGGTAATTGGATTTCCAGAAGAGAGAAGAGGGAAAGAAGGAGACAATTGTGTGCAGAAGGAGAGAAGAGGGAGAAAAGGAGAGGTTGCATTGGATTCTAGGGATAGAATTGAGTGGTTTTTGGGTAAAAAAAAAAAAACTAGAGTATTTGTATAGTATGGGGGTCGGTTTGGGTTAGGGTTGGTTCACCAACCCCTTGGGTTTTTAAACATACTGGGCCGATGACTGAATCAGCCTGTTTGAAAACCGACCGAGCATAGCCGAGCCCGGTTGGTTTTGTTCAGGCTGGTCCATTTGGCTCAATTGTGTACACCCCTAGTTTTTGTATAGTTTCATGACAACAAACAGGAGCAAGGCCTAATGGGATGGATGGAAGGGCTAATTGACAAGCAGTTGGAACTTAATCGTTAAAATTGCTGAAATTAGAACTTGAGATACAAAATTGACTACAGCCTAAACTTGGAGGGACCAAAATGTCTTTTGGACAATCGTAAGGCAGACGTCCCTTGGATGGATCAGGCTCAAGATTAGTAAGGCAACAATCCAAACATGCTTACAAATAGCTTCCTCTCTCTTATAAAACACAAAAGAGAACCCGCCAAGCCTATTTCTTGCTCAATCAAACCTTAGGATACCAGCCTGAGGTACAAATAAGCTTGATAACACAAAGTTTGGGCCAAATCGAAGTTCATCTGACCAACCCATCAGAGACCACTAATCTGCTACACAAGCAAAAGCAGCAACATATTTTGGTGTAAAGTAAGAACTTAGAAGCTCTCTCTCTATATAAACTTTGCACATGGTGCGTTCACTAGTAATGTACAAGGCACAGTCAAAAACTCATCCATTTGCAATTTCATCTTCTCTGGATGCTAATAAGCATGGACCTTTCTCCATAAGGAGCTATCTAAAATTCCCTTAAATGCAGCTCTGTTTCTCTCTCTCTCTCTCTCTCTCTGCCTAGCTTGAACCTTGCTTCTCTTTTCGCCTGTCTAATGTATATTCCAGGACAATATAAACAGACAGATAAATGATAACTCGGGCTTTGGACAGATGAACCATCCCAATGAGCACTGTGCATGTTAGATAGAAAGAAGTCCAATCTTCTACCACTACTTCCTGAATCCTCAAACACCATATCCTTTACCTAAACAAGCTACCAAGTGTCTGAGATTCAAAGGTCAAGATGGTGTCGCACTGGAGTGGGTTTGTGGAGCATATCATCATCTCGAAAATCCATCTTAGAAGTTGCAAACTGAATGTCTGCACCGACAAGTTGTCCACAACCGAATAGAAGACCCCATTGAACAATGAATCCACCATTGTAAAAGAATTTGGGAAATTTTGCTTTTTAGCAAATATAGGGAATTATGTTAATCTTGCTCAAGTCTCTCCAGCAATTTTGCAAAACCATTTTTAAGAGGTGGGGTACTCCATTTAGAAAACATTATCTCTCTTTATGCAAATGTCTAGAAAAAAGAAATATCCCCAAAAGACCTGAATTGAAAAGACTGCCCTTGCACAGTCCCATAATGCTCCATGGGTAAACAAGGTTGAAATAGGAGCTTAACAAATTAAAAATTATTCCTGTATCAATGAAAATGCAATGACCATGGGCACACACAGAGAGAGGCATATAACAAAAAAAATTAAAACCATAAAGAATCCCGGAAAATCAGCAGCAAAAAGTTGCAGTCATGCCTTATTTACAAAATAACAAATCATAGATTGAGTGCTCAAAGAAGAGATTTGATGAATATTTGGCTGGCGTAATTCCTCGGTGTTCAAAGTATGCTCCTTCAACTTTTAAGAAGGAAAGCAGTATAGGGGTAGAGGAGAACAGAAATTTCAGCCTTTCAGAACATAAGACTTGGGCTTAAAATCCGAAATATACAAAACCTCGTGAACAACCTATTATAAACAGATGTCTTGATAATCAAAATCCAAAAGTAAGACTAGAGAAGTTCACAGGGATATAACTTTCATTGCGAGTTCTAGTTTCATGTGCACCGCTGCAGTCTGATTTTGTTAGACCATGGCAAGAAAGGGAAAACCCTAAATAAAGCAAGTCTGAAAAATTAAGGATGTACTTTTCATCCATAAAAATAAAACATAAGAAAATGAACCGAAAGCTTTTAAATCCCCTACCATCTATCAAGTAGTATTGCACGGATGAGCCACGAAAAACAAAATGGCAGGTGAAGAGTATGGCAGATCGATTGATTCCTACAACGTACCTCGGGCTCTATAATTTCCTTTGTGGTGTCAAAGATGATAGACCGAGCTAAAGCAACTCGTTTTTTCATTCCACCAGACAACTCAGATGGTAACCGGTCCTCAACTTCCTAAAAAACAGATTTAGATTTTGAACAGATGAAGATGGAAGTCTAAAAAACAGTCAAAAGTAGGGGATGGGAGTAAGAGGAATCAAGCAAGGCAAGCAGTTCTAGCTGTTGGTGCTAACATCAAAAATAGCTTTTAAGTATTCACAGGTATGAACTCAACTACATGAAGTAATTTGCTCAGACTAAAAATTAACAACTCAAAAACGTCCATGCAATACTGCACTAACACCACAAAATTGGGAACACTAGAGGTATATCAACCAGTCGACTAAAGCCCAAAATGGCTACAGAGAAGCACATTTCTCAGGTTAGTACTTGAAGCGACTAGATATGATCCAATGGTCCAAATTCATTATGCCCTAATTCGTCCCAACTCCCTTCAACAGCTATTGCGACCCCTCAACTGGAAACAGATGTAAGTCTATCAAAAGTAGGGAAGTAGGAATCAAGCAGCATTCTAGAACATCAAAAATAGAAGTAAATACTCATATGAAGTAATTTGCTCAGAAAAAATTAACTCACGTCCATGCAATACTGCACTAACACCACAAAATTGGGAACACTAGAGGTATATCAACCAGTCGACTAAAGCCCAAAATGGCTACAGAGAAGCACATTTCTCAGGTTAGTACTTGAAGCGACTAGATATGATCCAATGGTCCAAATTCATTATGCCCTAATTCGTCCCAACTCCCTTCAACAATTGCGACCCTTGGAAAGATGTAGATGTGGGAAAGGAAACAGCATGACTTGAAAAATACCATATGTGAAAATCTACTATAGATAAACTGACAACAGTCCAACTCAACCCCCTGCATGTCTCCCCTCCCTACCAAACCCCACTCAAACCAAAACTAATAATTAAAACACGACCTGACCCCAACAACGGGTGGCCGCGGAGCAATGTCTTAAACGTTATAAATTGTGGACCTAATTATGCCCAATAAAGCCAAAATTTTTAAGTTGGAAGGATAACTAGGATCTGATATCAAGAGTAACAGCTTAAAATATACACGTACCTTTAAGCCAACAGCAGCCAAGGTTTCCGTCACAAGCTCAGAAATTTTCTCATCAGACATGCTTGAGTTCTCATATCTAAGATACAGACATAAATAAATTATTTGTGATTTAAACAAAATACAGTTTAAGTCAAAACTTGTACTATTTGCACTAAAAGGAGAAACTGAAATAATAGAACTCAACATTTCTAAAGATAAGCTACACTGTTTCTTACAGAAGGAAACCAACATTCTCACGAACTGTCATAGAATCAAAAAGTGCTGCACTCTGAAACACCTATATCAAATATAGTAAAGAAATTAAAACGGACATCCTCTTTAAGAACACAAGATAGCTGAAGTAATATAGAGCTCAAAAGCAAATTTTACCAATCCAATTCGAAGACCAGATATCTCCTCATCACTGATCAAACCAACTCTCTTTCTACCTCGTATGTAAACCTCTCCCTACTCATTAAACGACAGACAGTCAACATGAGAGCATCCTAGGATTACAGATAGTGGTACTATCCTATAGCACTTACTAGAAGTTTCACCATAAAACAACTAAACAATGTTAAGAGACCAAAACGAAAAAGACCATATGCAGACCATATGAAAGACATCCAATTGCCTACCTTGTCCGGAGCAAGAAGTCCAGCAATAATTTTTAGAACTGTAGATTTCCCAGTGCCAGAAGGGCCAATTATTCCAACAGCTTCGCCATGTCTAATCTATACATGGGAAAAATGAGACAAATAATCAGAAATGAATCAAAACAAACCTTGAACCAAAATGAATTGAGCAAAGAATCCTGCGCTAGGTAGGAGGGATGGATAATTCCAAATAGCTGTTGCATCCATATCCGATATCTATGCCCCAAGTAGATATTCCAAAATGGCAGCATATGCATCTGATACACATCTGTAAAGGGCCAATTTAGCTTGGAAAATACACTACGCACCATCTTACAACTACATCTTTTGCAATTTGCATCCCAAATTATCAGACTTAACACATTACACTCCAAATTACCAGTAGGTTTACACTTTGCATCTTATATTAAGATCTCACAATTAAAATCAATAGAAAAAAAAAAGGGAGACACATGGAACAATCTTCACGGTTAAATTACTAACATGGAGTGCAAACTGTAAACTTATTGGTAGTTTGAAGAGCAATGTGTCGAATCTGATAGTTTAGGATGCAAATTGCAAGAGTTGAGCTAATTAGACAGTGCAATGTATTGAAAACATTGTGCTAGTATCTTTTCTCCTCATTTAACTTTTATGACAAAAATACAGAACCAATATGGGACTGTACAACCTATGTCGAACACTCTGAGGGTAAACTTGAAATATATAGACCAAACCATCAAATTATTGAATTTCCATGAATGTCAAACATGAGTCACGGTTGTTTTCTATGAATAACTTGTGATGTTTTCTACATCTCTTTTAACTAAAAATAAACAGGATTAGTATACTCTAGATTTTTAAGAACTGAAACGACCTTTTACCACATTGGATAATTCCTAACAAGTAAAATTCTATGATATTCTCCTAGAGGGGAAAAAGAACTCACATCATATTCATATCAGAAACAACCATATCCCATTGAAGGCCTCTAGTGATCAACTCTAAAAATCATTTGATCAACAATTAATAATCAGCTGAATAGGATAATTAAGCTGATCAAAAGGGCCGTAGTGAAACGGAGTGACCAATTAAACCATGGTAATATTGTTGATATTGTGATAGTTTAATACAAAGGATAATTAGGTTATTATCACTTTTTTGTTCTAACATAGATCATAAACTAGCAGGAGTAGAACCCTAATTCTACCAGGTTCTCTTTTCCTGACTGTCATGTTTCTGTATTTTCTCAGTCTTGTCGTAACACTGTTAACTTTGTATTGGAGCAATAAATTTAAAGCACAACATAGGAAAACAGTGTATATTTTTTGTATATCACTACCATCAGCTGAACAAATGCTTATGTTGGCCTTGGGCAATGCACAAGATGATTGAAAATTCACAGGCATTGTGTCTGGGTGGTGGTTTATAGTGGAACATGCATAGTTGGGGGTTTTTTTTTCCTTTTTTTTTTTTTTCCATTCCAGTTAGAGAATAGTAGAAACAGATTGATTTTCTAAGAGTTGTAGTGGTTCATGGCACGTTTTGGTGTTTGGGAGTTTGCTGTATACATGCAATCCTTGAGTTTGTATGTGGTGAAATCTGACTTTTATGCCGAAGGCATCAAGTTTTATGGCAGCTGTGCAAGGTGGCACTGAAAAGGACGATACGATCAGTCATTTACCGGAACCCCATAAATGGCAGGTCATCTATATGGGAAAAAGGACCAGTCGTTTAGTGTGATGAACAGGGAAGTTGTTCAGATCCAAGGATAAACAATATGCAGCCTATCTAAAACAATAGGTCATTTACGGTGGTAAAAAAATGAAAATAAGATCGAAGATTTATTTGCTTTTGCTATTTCTCCATCCATGATATTTCTACAAACTGATTGTCTTTTGGTGATTTGCTAGTTCATTATATTTGATGCTATAAAAAACCTAGTTGTATCGGAATCATATGGTCAGATGTGTAATTCAAAATTGTCAAAACAAGTTTGACAACAGAAAATCTCAAAAACAAGGACAAAGAGTTAGGTGACCTCCTAAAGTGAAAATCTAGCTTTAATCACAACTATTATCTAGGGCGGTCGCAATCAGCAATGCTTTAATTCCAATAGTCAAAGCAAAACAAGACACCGTATCGGTAAAATCCATGAACGAAAATTTGATCTTCTCACATATGGCAAGCAAGACATCAAGAATTCTACAATCATGACAAATGAAGATTTAAAGAAATTACTGAGAGTATTTGTTTATCACTGCAGATAAAAAAATTTTGGGTTCAGCAGTTCAAATTTATTCTCCAATGAGAGGAATGAACAACGCACGTATTTAAGAGTTGAAATGTTTAACTCATGGGACAATATTGTATGAATGCTCAATCGCAACTTCATAAACTTCATGCTTTCACAGGAGTTGGTCATTATCAGTGTTTTCAGATAGCATGTGAATCAGATACAATCAAGATTCCCAAAAACAATAGAGGAAGGACCCATCTAGGGATTTTTGCCAGCTTAAACTCTAAATATAACGACTTCTACATTTACTGTTTTGGGAAAGGGCCATGCCCATTTCTTGAATGCTCAATAACTTCATAAACTTCCTGCTTTCACAGGCGTTGGTCATTATCAGTCTTTCAGATAGCGTGTGAACAGATACAATCAAGATTCCAAAAACAATAGAGGAAGGACACATCTAGGGGTTCTTGCCGGCTTAAACTCTAAATATAACGAATTCTGCATTTACAGTTTTGGGAAAGGGCCACGCCCACTTCTTCAAGATGGATTTACATTATGCTTATTTCTTCCTCACAATAGCTAAGCATCTCGGTTATCACATCCAACATATTGGCTAAGGGAATTCTTAAGGCCAAGATCAAGGTAAGGCAACACGGGCTCAAAATAAGAAGTGTAAACTATTTTGTGATCCTTATCTAATCAATTATGCCATACTCAAGACTTTAGAGACCTCATGTTGTCCTACTAAACAGACGAGGTCATTCTAGGGAACTACTCAACTTCGAGCAATACATTCTTTTATAGCAAACCCCTATCCCTGAGTCTTCTGCTTCCAACCGTGCAGTCTCAGCAAAGAGAGTTTGAAACACTCCGTCAACTTCTGTATCAATCAGAAACACCAACCACAGCATCCTTCTCTCTTCACTATACAGGTATTTTAGCTTCATCTTTGAATGCAGCCTCCACTGAAAATTTGGTTGACTCTAGGTAATCCCTAAAAAATTAATTTGGTCCATCATATTACATATGATTGGTTTCTGATGGCCAGATGCCTCGGTGTTTCAGGGCTAAAGTGCACAAGGGAAAGGGTATCAATTGGGATTGAAAACACTACGGCAAAAGATAATTTTTGTTCCTATTCAAAGGCAGTGTTGACATTTACATAAAAGTTAAACCCTAGACAATGATAACGTAACCTTCAAAACATATAGCTTTGCTTTAATCATACATATTACTCCAACAGGAAAAGTTCCTAAGCTACCAAAACCGAAAAACAATCTAAAGCACGCAAAAGACACTTTCCATTGTTGCATCATTCACTCCTGCATGTTCATACGCAAATTACTACACAAGGAGATAAAAAGCTTTCCATAACGTAAATACCAAATGTCTAAAAGTTTTATATTGCAAGCATTACCACTAACAAACAAAAAGTGGATACATGTAAAGTATTTACGTGGCTTGCTAATGGGGACATTTAAATTAATTGTTTTACATTTTTTGGTTGTGATTTATATTTTGATAGATTAGTAGTTATTATGTTTTATTAGGCTTTAGCCCATGGACTTTTAGGGCTTTCTTAGGACCTTTTGTTCTCTATTTAAGATTTGTGAGAACCTTAAATTATTTAGACTAAGATTATAAAGTTTATTGACAGCTGCCTTTTGCATTCAAATGTAGTGTTTTTCCCCTCTCCTTGGCTTTATTCTTCTGTTCTTCTCTATTATTTCTTGATTTCTCTATCTCCTTGGCTTTATTCTTCTCTCCTTCTCTATTATTTCTTAATTTCTCTATCTCATTCCTATTTCTCCACTATATTTTGAATCACCTGCCTTCTACCAATAGTTAGAGAGGTAAAGGCCAATGGATTTTGAAAGGCCAATGGATTTCAGGGCCAATGGAAAGAAAAATAACATGTGAAAGCTTCCACAGCTAGTTGACCAAAATGCAGATGCTCTTGATGGCTTACACGATGTTTTCTAACATTATCCATTTTTTATAAATCCTAATTATGTTTAAATTTCCTTTACAATAAATTACACAAGCCATGGTTATCTTGGGTCTGTTTAGGGCCAATCCCTTATCCTTCTGGCAATGAAAAAGGAGGTTGTCGCTGCTTAGTGGCCACATACACTCTTTCCTGCTGCTTCTGCATCAATTGTCTTGTTTTTCCTCATTTATTCATAACTTTTTCCCATGTTGTTTACTTCTTTATCTTTTCGCTCCAAAACTCAATGCTGTTACTGTACGAAAAAATATCATTTGTCTTTCTGATTTTGTTTGCTAAAATCTCATTGCATCAGCTTAAAGGTTTAGTTACAGTAAAAGGCTCCAAAAGAGGAACCTATGAACTGAATAAGGGTGAGCATTTTATCCGGCAAAAACCGAAATTTCCAGTTCCAGTACTGGTTCCGGCCTATTCCGGTACCAAAACCGGAACTCATTTTAAGAAAAATCCAGAACCGGAAATTCCGGCAGAAATGCCGGAATTTTCCAGTTCCGTTACTCATTTAAAAAAAATAATGCAGGGCTTTTAAGCCCTCTTGCATATTTAGAAAAACAAAAAGCCCTCTTGCATAAAAGACAAAATGACCTCGGTCAAACAACCCAGGTCACACGTGAATGGAGTCAAAAACTTCAAGAAAAGTCTAGAAAAAAAAAAAGGGAACTTCAAACAGAAAACTCACTCCTTCGTTCTCCCCCCACCGTCGCTGTCCCAGCTCCCTACCCTCCCTGCCTTCTGAAATCTCTCTCTCTCTCTCAGCTCTCTCCCTCTCGAAATCTCTCTCTCTCTCTCTCACTTCCACTGCCTCCCGAGATTCTCGACGAGTTTACGTCAAAAGAATTGATGGGATTGGGTTCTGGGTTCGACTTATGATTAGAACCCTTGCTAGAGAGTCTTAGATCCAATACAAGATCAGGATTTGAGGGTGCTTTTTATTTTCTTGTTCTTGGTTTTTCCCGCTAAGATTTGCAGTGAGAGTTTTTGGCATGGTGTTTTTAATTTTCTTGTTCTTGGTTTTTCTCGCTAAGATTTGCAGTGAGGGTTTTTGGCATGGTGTTTTTAATTTTCTTGCTCTTGGTTTTTCCGGCTGAGATTTGCAGTGATGGTTTTTGGCGAATCTCTGAAATTGAGACGATGGTTGAAGTTTTGGCTCTGGTCTTGGAGTTGGAAGCACCATATGGAGGAAATAGTGTGATTGATTCCTCTCCCTCGTCCCTGAAATCTCTCTCTCTCTCCCTCGAATGGAACCGGAATTTCCGAATTCCGTATCCGGAAATTCCGGTTCCATTTCGGAAAATTCCGGAATGAAACTGGAATTAAAATGTTACTTCCGGTGGGTACCGGAACGGAAACCGGAATGATCAATTCCAGTTTCCGTTCTGGTACCCACCCTTAGAACTGAAAAGAAGAGAAAAAAAAATACAGGGAACCAGTTAATAGCTATGACTTCTACAATTACTTGCATTAACTGGAACTCCAGCTTTAAAAAGAATGGTCAAGGAGACAATGATCACGAATTTCAGGTAACTGAAATGAGCAGAATCATGTCCCTAATCCAAAAGCAGTCCTCCTACTACTGTTAGGTTCCTGAAGGGATATTCTACAGCAGTCCAAATTGAACTTCTTTTTAAGTACACAAACTAGAACAGCAAGAACAGCGCTCCTGGAAGCTAAAGGTCCATCCAAATAGGCCGATGCACAAGCATGGCTTCATGATCAAAGTGAGGTTCTGATTCACAGCAACCTCACATGCATGGAAACAAAAAACTTCGAGAAGTGAATCCCTGGGCAACGCAAACACAAAAATAATCATGAAATATAACACCTATAACAAAATCAAAGGCAGGATTGATCATTGGAATATGCATCTCTTTCGGAATATGTAGCTGTCTGGTAAGTTAGTTGTGTGTGTCTGTCACAATCCATGAGCTCTCCATAGATGCTCCTTTCAGAAAGGGTGAATGCTTAATTTAGAATATCTCCAACCTCTTAATCCACATACCATTATCCAGGCCCCAACATCACCTTCATGCAATTTGGTGTATGTTATTGAAAATGAAAAAGTAGATGCACTCCTAAGATATATTAGCATAACGTTAGATTAACATGACAAAATTCACCTTGAAGCTCACACCTCTCAGTATCTGCTTCTCACCAAATGACTTATAGACGTCTCTACACTCAACAAGAACATCAGAATCCTCTTCCAGCTCCCGTCCTGTGCTTAAACACTCTGATTGAAACGAATCCTAGCAAGATAATCCTTGTCAGTCACCACAAAAGGATGGAGAAAAAATGCTAAAATATATTTACACAGAATAATTAGTCCATGATGCCATGTCAAAAAAGTTGAGGAATTCATATACACAGACGTCACTATGTTGCCCCCAAGTCATAAATCCGACTATAGCACGCTGATGCATTAATCAAAGAGCACAATCATGAACACAATATTGTAAAATAAAAATTAAATTCGTTTGAATACTAAAAAAAGGGAGTTTAAAACTAACCAGAAAAAGTAAAGAACGAAAGAAATGAAGACAAGAATTTGCTTGCAACACAAGATGTAACGTGTGTAAATGACCACAGCAAAAGAGACGCAATGTGGATGATTTCAGCTAAAATTCTGATCATATGAGTCACTATGGATTTTGCTCAAACTGAAAAGAACGGGCCATTGCCCATAACCTAGACAATCAGGAGCATGACCACTCAAGAGATCTCACTGTAAGCTACAAGAAAGATTTAAAACTTAAAAAGAAGTTAGTACACAATCACATCCCCAAAGAAGATAATATAACAACATAAACGAAACTCCGTGTGATTGTTCGCAGCCCAAAGAACAAAACATAGCAAATTGCCTTTACATATCAATCAAAATTGAGTACTCCAAATGCTTAGAATTACACTGAATTGGGTTGCGGAGGAGTCATCGCTTCTCAAGTTCCGCGGAGGCGCCACGCAGGCACAAAAAACCTTTCTAGGCTCCTTCCTTTGCTTAAAACAACCCGAATTGATCCTCCCCGCACTCGAAACTGCAACTACAGTGGACCGAGAAGCGCGACTTGGTACAATCAGAGGAAACAAAGCCGAACCCGATTGTAAAACCATGCTTTCCCGAAGCGACCAGGTAACTAACTAAGGAAATTTGCAAATTTTTAAACAGACAGATTGAAATTCCAGTCAGAACCTCAGGAAGAAAGTTTAGGTTGCGTGAAGCAGCCCCTCATCGATTAATCGGGCAAACACCCCTTTGATAGAAAACTGAAGATCTGGGTAATGGAACCCTGTGACTTTCAAGCAGTCTTACATCGATTGAATCGGCAGAAAACCCCGCCAAAAAACAACTGAAATCTAAACAGTAAAGGTGAGTTCGAAATAGTTTGGAAAAATCAAGGGTCGCAGCCGGCTTCGAAAGTTCGGCGGAAGGAATTAGCAGGATCTGAAAAAGATTTCCTAGCCGGTTTTCAAGAAAAGTTCAAACATTTCGTCCCATTTCCTCTTTTTTGAAAAGTAGGCTAAATTACTCACCGAGACAGACTTGTTTTTACACCTTTCTTAGAAAGACTTCTTTACCATAAACAACTCTTAGTAAACTCGTCCATGTCTTGGCAGAAGAAATTAACAAATTTCCAAGGTTAAAGAAGCTCTTTCTTTGAGTTTTAAATAGAGGGCAAAATATTTGCGCCCCGCATGTCTTCCAATTTTAGTGATATTAAACCCATAAAGTTTCAATCTTAGTCAATTTGCACCCCACTAGCCAATTGACCTTTAAATGCGATAGTAAATTTGTCACCTCCAGCCCACACGGTTCGCTCCCCCGCATGCTATGCTCATTTTGCTATTGAGAGAAAAATACACTTTGCACCTTAACTCTGGATGCTGACACTTTGCCCTCGATAAATCTATCATGCGTAAAGTCTATTGGTTCAATCTCGAGTCAATAGCCAAGAGGGGGAAACAAAACACAAATCTTTCTCAATTGGAATCGCTCAAAAGTTTAAAAAGAATGTCAAAATAGAATCGCTTCAAATTCTAAATATCCAAACTACAATCTAGGAAACAAACTAAAAAAGAAATAATATAGGAAACAAACTAGAAAAGAAATAACAAACAAATAACCACATTTGAAATAACAAAATATGCTCCCTAAAAATCCTAAACACCATGATTTAAAGAACTTACTGATTTGCACTAGCGAATCACGTGGGCTGCACGTGACAGATTTATCATCACATTTAATAGTCAATTGGCTTGTTGCGTGCAAATTGACAAAGATTGAAACTTTAATGGGCTCAATGTCATGAAATTGGAAAACAGAGGTGCAAAGTGTCAATATCCACATAGAAAATGGGTGCAAAGTGTATGAGTATAACAAGCGGAAGTGAATCACGTGGACGACACGTGGCAAAGTTACCCTCACATTTAACGGTCAATTAGCTTGTAGGGTGCAAATCGATGAATATTGAAACTTTATGGGCTCAATATTACGAAATTAGAAGACTAGGATGGAGGTGCAAAGTGTCAATACCCTATAGTTGGGGGTGCAAAGTATATTTTTCCAATAGACAAAATATTTTTTGTTTTCACTTTAGTTTATCTCATCTAATTCTTCTTTTTGTTTTGTTAATTGCAAAATATTATACAAAGGTTTACGCATCAATACGAGATACGGCTACAAACTTAATTGGTTTTTATTTCCAAAATAAATTTTCAGTTTACTAATTGGTAAGGAATAAGCAGCTCATACGAATCTAGCCCATTAAAAGAGAGAAAGCCTCACCAAAAGGGACCCATGAAAGTAAGGAGAAGTATGGACCCCATAGGTCCATTTCCAAAAGCCTAAAAACCTAAGAAGAGGGCCCTGAAGGACCAGAGGACCTTAAATAACTGAACCAATGTCTAGTCTGTCGAAAGAACGTGTCATAATGATCATCCTCGGCAATGCCTTAATTGTAGGCGGCCGCCTTGTCAAGCAAACCACAAAGTTCTTGCCTCTGCAGACGCTACATGACGCTGTCTTCAGGACCTGCCAAAAAAGAAAGATTTTGAACAACAGAAAGGAAGCCGCAACCCATCCCCTCCATCGTACGCCGCACTACTTGTCTACTCCTACTGCGAGGTCTCATGTATGCATAATATCTCTTATAAAACTCTGGTACATACTTTACAATACACAGAGGATCTTGATCAACAATTTACTATACATGGGCCTATTTCTTGACAAGCATCAAAGTCTCACCCTATCGGGAAGCTCTGTTTGTATTGTCTAAACCTTGTAAGTCTAATAATAGGGAAAGACTCAGCCCATCGCTCATCAGGTGGGCCAAATTGTTTTTGTCCACATTATTTACCAAAAAGAGAAAAACATTTGCCGAAAATGAATAATAGAAAATGCTGCCAATGGTCTTTAATAATTTAAGGTTAATTGCACATGGGTCCCTTCGTCACATAGGTGTTAACTCATTAACGACAGCTAATGATGTGTCCATGTCAGCATGAATAGAAATCAGTCATGTGTCATAATAATCCAACTCAACAAAAGCCTTTAATTTTCCCCCAAATTCATTTCCACCTCACCATCCTACTTAGCAGCCCCTGTTGCACCACCCATACCCTCCCGATACCTTACTCCCTGATATCCCAAAATCAAGAACCAAATCAAAATCAAGAAAGCCCTAACTCAAAAAAGGGTAAGAAAATCATTTCCAAGGTGCAACCCCATCTCGTGAAAGAGAAATTCAACACGTTTGCTCGCATCTTCTCCTGGAAGTTCTAATTCTCAGCACGTCTTGTGAAGAATCTCGAGTCAGCAAATACAATGTTTTCATTTATCTTGTGGATCATTGGATTCTACTGGGTAACTGCTGGTGGTGAAACTTTGACACATGATTAACCTCAACTTTACTAGTGCATTACAACATACTCCTTTGATTCATCTTGTTCTTCAAAGTATTTTTTTTCTCGTATGTTTTTATTGCTTAAGGATTGACCTATTTTGCACGCTTTGTATTGCATTTCTAGCTTTCCATGTTGTTTTCGTTTTGATCTGCATTGCTGTTGCATTTCTATTTCACGGAATGGGGTTGCACGAGAACCTGTAAATGATTTTCTTGTCATTTTTTGAGTTAGGGTTTTTTTGATTTTGGGGTATCGAGAGGATATGGGTAGTGCGACGGGGGCTGTTGAGTAGAATTGTATGGTGGGAATGAATTTAGGAGAAAATTAAAGAATTTTGTTGAGTTGGATTAGTGACACGCGTCTAATTTCTATTTATGCTGATGTGTCAATTTTTTGACACATTAGCACCTGCCGTTAACGGGTTAACGCGCATGTGACAGAGGGATCTATTTTTACTTATTGAGGTGTCCTAAGGGACTAATTTGTTGAAAAAGTTACTTAGGGACTAATTTGTCAAAAGTTGATACTACACAGACTTACTATACAATTAAGCCATAATTTAAGGATTAAAAATAAAAGGAATAGATACCAAATTAGTCCCTGTGACATACGTAAAAATCGTTCCAATAACAAAATCATAAATTAGTCCCTCTAGTCTATCACTCGTTTTTCATTAGTCTCTTCACCTCATTCTATTAATGCCATTAACGAAACTCAATCGACACTGCCACATGCCCATCCAAACTAGTAAAACATGTCATTAAAAAATTTCTAGCTTGGATGCTTCTTCTCCTGCCTAACCTACCCCCATGAGCCCTTTTTGAAAAACAACTCTATTTCGCCCTTCAAACCCTCGAACCCACACTAGTCGATTTATGTTTACAATCAATATTTGGACACAGTGACCAGCTCGCGGTGGGATCAAGAGCCAAAGGTGAGTGATCCTTCTAAGGCTACTTTGGTATCTTCTTCAAGGATGACTTTGAGGCCTAAGGGTTTTATAAAAAGGGGTCCATGTTTGGTCTGGTGAAAGAGAAAAAGGAGCTTCAATTTCTGAACAAGGCCTAGCAGACCATGTGTTTAAACAACACTGCTAAGGAACAAAGGCATTTAATTTCTTTCTTTTTTCACAACATTTGTGCACTGTGCATCACTCTCTCAACTGCTACACACCAATAAAATTCTAACTCCTACTGTTAGAGCTGTGTACTTTTTCTTGGGTCCCAGTAGTGAAGGAAAAGAAGTGAGATCAAGGGCTGAAGTTTGCCCGCAAATGTTGAAGCTCCAGCCCAAGATATGGTGTGAACTGGTAAGGAGACTCGTCGAAGCAAAAAACCCAACGAACATAAATTTTTGGAGTATCGGTGAGAGATCTACATGCAATGACAAGATTGGCTTCCTGGGCTTTAGAGAAAATGGCAAAACAAAGCTGCTTTTTTGTAAGGGTTTGTGGGGGTAGGTGAGGTGGGTCAAGCGGGACAAGAAGCATCCAAGCTAGAAATTTTTTAATGATGTGTTTTTTCGGCTTGGATGGACATGTAGCAGTGAGGGCATATGTGGATTAAGTTCCAATAATGGCATTAACGAAATGGGGTGGAGGAACCTGAAGTTCTAGGATTAAGACAATCCAACCCCAAACGTACCACTTGTGGGACTCGGCCACTCTTGGATTGCACGTACCTTCTCTTCATCAACCTGTATACCTTAGGCACTAACAACAAATCCCAAAAATACAAGCTTATCGGTGTAAAAAGTACACTTCTTCATATTAGCAAACAACTTTTCTTTCCTAAGCATATCTAAAACAGATTTCAAATGTACTACATAATCGTCCATGTTTTTGCTGTAAATGAGTATATCATCAAAGTAAACAACAACAAATCTACCTATAAATGCACGCAAAACATGGTTCATAAGTCTCATAAAAGTGCTCGGAGCATTAGTCAATCCAAAAGGCATAACTAACCATTCATACAAACCATATTTTGTTTTAAAGGCGGTTTTCCATTCATCTCCTTCTTTTATCCTAATTTGATGATAACCACTCTTTAAATCAATCTTAGAAAATATGCAAGAACCATGCAGCTCATCTAACATATCATCTAAGCGTGAGATAGGATGACGATACTTTACCGTTATGTTGTTGATGGCTCGGCAATCAACGCACATTCTCCACGTCCCATCCTTCTTAGGTACAAGTAAAACGGGACCGCACATGGGCTCATGCTCTCCCTCACGTGCCCTTTCTCCAACAACTCACTTACTTGCCGTTGAAGCTCCTTTGTCTCCTCGGGATTGCTCCTATAAGCTGGTCGGTTTGGAATTGTTGCACCGGGAACAAAATCGATTTGATGTTCAATCCCTCGGATTGGAGGTAACCATGTGGTGTTTCCTCAGGGAAGACATCCTCATACTCCTGCAAAAGAGAAACAATAGAACTAGGCAAAGCAAGGTCAAGTTCGTTAGTGTTTAAAAATGCCTCTTTTTACAAAAGTACAATCATCGGCTGATTTGAAAGCATCGCTCGCTTGATCTCACTCACTTTTGCATAGAAATTCTTTTGTTTTCTCTCTAATTTTCTCTCAATGGCCGAACCTTGATTCTCTTTTTTTCGGCCTCTCTCGATTTTCACTCTTTTTCTTTTTTCACTCTCTCTCTGATTTTCACTCTTTTTCTTTTGCTCACTCTCCTTTTGCAATCTCACTTGATCCTCATATACTTGCTGCGGTGTCAATGGTACAAGAGTGATTGATCGTGATTAAGTACAAAAGAGTATTATTTCGTAAAGCCATCATGCTTCACATGTCTATCGAACTGCCACGGACGCCCTAGCAATAAGTGTCCCGCTTGCATCGGTACTACATCACACAACACTTCATCTTTGTACTTACCGATTCGAAAAGCAACTAACACTTGCTTGTTCACCCTTATCTCTCCACTATCATTCAGCCATTGCAACTTGTACGGCCTAGGGTGTTTCAACATGGGCAATCCCAATTTTTCCACCATGATTGTGCTTGCAACATTAGTACAACTACCACCATCAATAATCACACTACATACCTTGTCTTTGATATGACACCTTGTGTGAAAGATGTTATCTTGCTGTACTTCATCAACTCCTTTTGCTTGCAAGCTCAAAGCTCTCCTTGCCACCAAGGTCAATGCATCAGGGGCTAAATATTCCTCCTTGAAAACATCCTCCAATGGTGGCATGTCGTCGGTGTCGGATTCTTCACTATCGGTCACAATTTCTCCATTGTCCTTCAACACCATGACTTGCTTGTTTGGCATTGATTTGCTATGTGTCCCCTGCCTTGACATCTAAAACATTTAATATCACGATTCCTAGAGGTAGAAGCTTCGGTTTTACCTTGAGGAACGTGGCTAGTGGTCGCGGATTTGGGCTCGGGTTTGGACGTTTGTGACTTGTCCAGCTGCTTGGTATAACTCAGTTTCCAAGAGGTAGAACTGGAGTTATGGCCTTACATGACCCACTCCCTCTCTTGAGTTGTTGCTCCACTTTGATAGCCATATGCACCATATCTTCCAACTCCACATAATGCTGCATCTCTACCTTATCGTGGATCTCCCGATTTAATCCATGTAGAAATCTAGCCATTGTAGCCTCTCGATCCTCCTCAACATTTGCGCGGATCATGACAATCTTCATCTCCTTGTAGTAATCTTCTACACTTCGGCTTCCTTGTCTAAGACCTTGTAGTTTTTTGTACAACTCTCGATAGTAATAGCTTGGAACAAACCGCTTTTTCATCACCGTATTCATATCCTCCCACGTCTCTATTGCTCGTTCTCTATTCGCCTCCTATTTATCACAAGCTGATCCCACCAAGTTATAGCATAGTCAGAAAATTCAATCACGGCTAATTTTACCTTCTTTGTCTCGGAGTAGTTGTGGCAATCAAACACGAACTCCATCTTCTTCTCCCACTCAAGATATGCTTCAGGATCAGATCTACCTTGAAAGGACGGAATCTTCATCTTAATACCACCCAAGTTGTTATCTTCCCGATTCCTAGCTTCTCTAACCCGCCTCCATGTCGCCTATAACCAACAACAGAATCCCGATCCTCTTCTTCCTCAAAACCAGATCCATAAGGCTCTTCATCCTCCACCCTCACCTCCCTCCGTGGAACTCTTTCCCGTCTACGGAAATTGGGGCCGTTTTGGGGTTGCTTCTCAAGTGAATTCTCCATCTGATCTATCCGTTCGTGAACTTGCTCCATTTCCGACTTCATCACACGCCTCATCTCACTCATCATGGCCTCCATAAACACCTTCGGTCAGCTAGTGTCGTAGCATCGTCGAACACGCTCTTACCACTGTTGTGAGACATGGTTGCTGCAAAAAAAAAAGTTAGAAAGAAAAAGGACCTCACAATTCTCTCCCTTACGTGTTTACACTCAAGGATGTGGATCACTCTTCACTCGTGTTTCACTCAAAATAATACACGGCTTTTACCCTCTAATGTTCTCACCACTCTTGCCTTTTTCCACTCGGTAATTCTCTTGCGGTTCTTTTGAAACTAAACAAACAACTCAAAAATTTCCAGCAACAATTCACCAAGAACTCATCAAGGAATTTCAGGTAAAGCAAGAAGATAAAGAATATCAGGAAAGCAAGAATATAAGGAACACGATTGATTGGAATTTTCGGAAACACAGAATAGCAGAATATTCCACGAGAAAAAAAAAATACTTGCTTTGGGGTAAGGTGATTTTTGGACTAACTGGAACCACAATATATGGAAACAAACAAAAAAATTTTTGTCGGACTATTTTTTTTCCTTTTTTTTTCAGACTCCTTTCTTTCTTCTTCTTTTTTTCGAGTCTCTTTCCTTTTGTTTTGTTGTTGATGATCAGCAACTATCTTTTGATAACAATAGAACAAGATCTCAAAGTAACTAAGGTATGTGAGACTAGAACAAGAGTTTAGACATGAACTAGCACAAACAAAGATTGAACAGAAGGGGTAAAAAAATTCAGGTAGATTGGGTATGTGAAAGACTAGAGAAAAAACAAAGACACGAAAGATTGTAAAAAGATAGGCAAACCTGAACTAGAAACAAAGCTCTGATACCAAATGATGTGAACCTCGTCAAGAATAACGAGACCCAACAACGAATAAGGAACCCAAGATCGTTCTAGGACAGATTCGAATGGAAGACCTCGACCCGTTGTTTATCATAAACAAGAACCTTGGTATAAGGAAGACGCCACAAACGGTGGTGGAAACTCCGTTTGATAAGTCGAGATGAACGCCACGGGAAATCCTAATAAGTTTGAGAAGTTCTTCAAAGAACCAAAGAGAAATACTCTCACAATTTCGTAAAAATGAAGGTCTGCGTTTTTCATTGCTTAGGCACCTATATATAGGTCGGCCATTACAAGGAGAAAACTCTAACACAAATCACCTAATTAAGGGATAAATCCTACTCGCCTAAAAGAGAATAAGGCAACAAAAATAACAAAGAAATAAAGCCTAACACGCCTAAAACAAAACACAGTTAAAAAGGCAATAAAAGTTGGTGCCTACAAGAGCCAAGAAAGGAAACAAAATGGCGCCCAAACATAGCCATTCACGCCCATATAGTGAAACCTTAAAAGGAAGGAAAGTGGCGTGAAAAACAATATCAGATCCTTCTATTGATGCTCAACCTCCGGAATTAATTCTTGCCAATCTAAGCTTGACCTTGACTGGATTCTTCTAGAACTTTAATCAAGGTGATGATCCTTGGTTGCTCACGTGGATCATGCTCAATGGGCCTCCACACATTTGCTTGAGCCCATGCCTCTTGAATTAGACCGTTGAGTACATCTTTAAACTTCTTGGCTTGTGCCCTCGTAACCGGCCCAATTGGGACTTGAACGAGATCCTTCGAAACGGTGCCTTGATTTCCATCACTTAATAATGCAACCAGCTCTAGTAATCCTTTTTGGTGGCGGAGGCTCATCCTCAGCTTGCCTTCCTACCTTCTTTGGCCTTCCCATCCTTGCCTTCACCCATATGGAGGCAATATAAGATCGTGCCCGTAACTTTAAGCCAATGTTTAGGTCCAAGCATAACATATATGACTGGTTCATAAATCCTTTGATATACATTAATGCAGAAGTAGTCATCAACAAAATCTTCTAGCACTCAGCGAGTATAGACATGTCAGCGTATTTCGTAAGGGGATTAACGAAGGTGTAGAAGGAAATACTCCCGTGCATCACATTGGTGACCACAGGGACCAAATTGTTGAAGTTGGAACTACATTGACTAATTTATTACAAAGGGAAACCACATTGACCATTTGGGTAATTTCACCTTTAAAATATTAGCTTTTGCAACTATAAAGGAACCAAATTTTATGTTTCTTTGTTTTAACGTGGTCATCCGGTAAGTAGAACTTGTTGCCTCCGTTTATCTTGCCCAATGCAACTGTCCTTCAGCCCTAAGTTTTTGAGCTTCTGTTTCTAACGGTCTAAATACTGGTTTCATTTTCAATCGACTAGTACTACAACGGTGAAAAATATTCCAGTATCAAATTTCAAAGTCTGTTATGTTGGCAACGATCATTTGTACCGAATCAACCAATATAAGCATTTCGGCCGACCGTTAGTATAGTGTTTATGAATATTTTTTATTTAAAATTTGAGAATCTGCTCCAGAGTCAATGGTCACAAATAATGAATCCACCGGCAAAAAATAGTTCGGGATAGCCGAAAGTTATAGGAGTTTTTAATAATAAAAATGACCATTTTTCAAATATGATATTTAAATTAAGGCCTAATTAGTTCACTTGTTCTTAAGATATAACCGTATTCTAAATTGGTCTCTAGAGTTTATTTCATCCTATACTAGTCGATAGGGAATCCTTATGTCTTATAGTTGTCATTCCGTCAATTCGGTTGGCCCTGTTAAAAGAATAAATCTCATGTGGCTAACGGGGACACATCGCCACCGATAAATCTCATTCTATCACTCTAATTGCACAATTAGGCCGATTGGTGTTAATTTAAAATCTATATCAAATTGTCTACGCCACCTAAACCTAAAATGTCAGCTCATAACGTCATGTTGGATAGATCTTTTGTAAATACAACGCACCCTTGAGTGACTTGGGACCGTGTGGCTACTTGGAATTGGTGGCGATGTATCCCCGTTTTAGTAACATGAGATTTATTCCATTAACAAGGCTAACTGAGTTGATGGACTGACCACTCTAAGATATAAAGAATTTTCCATTGACTAGTTTTGGACAAAATAAATGATAGGGACCAATTTGAGATTCGACCATACCATAGGGACTGGTGAATCAATTAAGCATTAAATTAAAGGAAATATATATTTTCACTCATTAGCCCATGTTTGAATGCCAAAAATTTTTGTTACCATCACTTTTTTACAACTTCAATTCTTTTTTACTAACTCCAATTCATTTTTACAAACTCTAACAACCTTTTATAAATTCTAATACCTTTTTACAGACTCAACCTTTTCACCAACCCTAAGAGAATCTATACTAACTTCAACAAAAAATATTTCACCAGAAAAAGTTTTTGCCCATCCAAACAACTAGGTTTTAGGCTGATTTTTAAAAATCCACTTGGTTTCAGAAAATAATAATTTTAGTCACTAAGATTTGGTTGTTAGTAAATTAGCTCACCAAACCTAACCAATTTAGAGTCATTTAACGAAAAAATTATCTCGCCCAATTGCAACATGACATGTGTCATTAAAATAAGGAGAAAATACATTTTCCACCCACGAACTACCATAAGTTTTACATTTTGCACCCTAAACTACTATGTTTAACACATTGCACCCTCTAACTACCAATCTCAGACTATTTGCACCCTCAATCAAATTTTTAGACTAAAATGACGATAATGCCCTTGACCCACTTTGAATATATTATTATCAATTCATTAATTTTTAGGGGTATTATTGTCGGAAAAAAGGTGCAAAGTATATAACATTGGTAGTTGAAGGGTGCAACGTGTCAAGGTGAGTAGTTTAGGGTGGAAACTGTCTAACATTGGTAGTTGGAGTGTGCAATGTGTTAAAATTGGTAGTTCAGGGTGCAATGTGTCACAGACACGGTAATTTATGGGTTAAAAATGAATTTTCCCCTTAAAATAAATAAAAAATTTAAAAATTTATCACATTTTAAAAAACTAGAATCTAAAATAATTAAAAATTATAAAAGGATCGGGGAGGGGAGGGGAGTTTCCCTCTCCAACCAATGCACGGGGGTAAGGGGAGGAACTCCCCACCCTGATCGCTTTTTTTATTAAAAAAAAATAGATGTTAGATTTTAATTTTAGTATTTAATTTATTTTATTTTTTAGGACACCCGGCATATTTTAACTTGGTGTGAGTTGTGGTTTAGTCTATATGGAAAGTTTTTCATTAGCTGACTCTAATGGAGTTCGGTTCGGTGACCTAATTTACTAACGGCTAAATTTTAATGATTAAAAATATTTTTTTGAAACCCTATAAGGTTTTTAAAATTGGCCAAAAACCTTTAGAGACTTTCTAAGCTTGGTGAACTTTACTATTTCGCCTACAAACTTCTCAAAGCCTTGGTTTTCAATTTACGACGCTTTCATACAAATCAATCCTTCCCTATGTGTGAGCTAGTGAGATAGATCTTTCATTGTATTCATTTACACTTTGAGAGAGTTAAACTTCAATCAAGTACAAGAGAGTGAGAGTACTCTTGTGATCTTTGGTGAAGGTATATCATTGAAGGGTGAAGCTTGGAGAGGTTGTTCTCATACTTTGGTGTAAAAGCTATATTCCCTTAGCTAGGAAGGCCTATAGTAAAAATTCTTGAGGCTCGACTAGGAGCTTGGGGGTGGACGTAGTCAAGGTCGCTGAACCACCTAAAAAATTTCAAGAGTTTGAATTCTCTATCCCTTTCTCCTTTTAATTACTTGCTTGTTGTGATTCATTACTTGGATATTTGGTATTTTACAGAAAATATTTTAAACCCAACTCACCCCTCTTGAGTTACTTTAATCTTGGGATTCTATTTTTTCTCTTGTATTCACCTTTGTTTTTTTCTTTTACAAATTTAAAGGAAAACCGTACTGAACATAGTAAATTTTTAATTGAAGGGAGAAAATCGTCATGTCAACATTACATGTCATCATGATAGGCATTTTGGTATCTTTCTGGTAATATATCTATTAATCATAATTTTAATTTTGAGTTGTAGCTAAACATTTGTTTTTGTATTGGTACACACGCGCATATATATATATATATATATATATATATATATATATTATATATATTATATATACTATTTATAATAAACATTATCATATGCTCCATATTTATGGGGTAAAATCAAAGTGATCCTCGAGTTCCAATTTTTTTGATCACGCTCTAAGTTGTAAAAATAATCATCACCCCGTTTTTTATTTGGCTATTAAACCAAACAAAAAGTAATGTAGACTGACCAAAATACCCCTCCAAGAAATTAGAAAAAGTAAAAAAACTTATAAAAATAAATAGAGAAATAATAAAAAAATATTATTTAACGTTCTCTTTCTTTTTGTATTACTTTTTAATTTGTTAATAATTTTATCTTAGCGGGTCATTTTGATTACTTTTTATCCTAATTAACAACCAAATTGAACAGGGCCACTTGATTTTTTTGCAACTTGACTGAAGTATTCATACAAATTGAAAATTGAGGGGGTGATAAAAAATACATGATAATGCATGATCAATAGCCTAAATGTGAGTCATTAACATGTAAGATGCCTGATTATGCAGAAAAACAATGAGAGATGCAAGGGCACATAGTTAACTAATTAAATTGGTTGGCAACAAGAAATAATTTCAAATTAATTTCACAAATAAATATATATTTACATAATATATATAAACTTTAAAAAATAGTTTCACAAAATCCCACTAGCTAGTGATTTCGTTTTTAGTTCAATTCTATACATATATAAGGAATATATTGCCCCAACAGGAGGGTAGTAGATTCCTTATTGAGCATTTATACAAACTTCTTTGTCATGCCCAAGACTCAATGTTTTGAAATGCATAAACATGTATCTCGATCTAGAATAAGTCGAGTCAACAAGATCTAAAAATTTATGGCTATGTTTGAGAACTCATTTAATATCTCATTTTCACATTTTCAATCCTTGGATACCCCTTTCGAAGACCAAACAATTCAATCTGACCCCTACGGAGTCCAGATAATTTTGTCTCGACCCTACAAAAATTATTTCCAATGCTTAGTCTAAAAATTGCATGGGCCCATTCAAACAGAACCCATCTTTAAATAAAACTTACCACGTCATTTTTCCACCCAATCCCTCTGTCCCTCTCTCTCTTTTACGCCCTAACTTCTTGACAGAACACTTCGCCCCTATTTCTGTCTAGTCTGTAAATCTCCTGCCTCTTGTGTAGTTCGTGAACCCAGAACTGGGTTCGTGATGAAGACAAAAGAGCTGCTCTCCTCAGCCCAATCCCACTCCTCATTCCCACACTTCGGTACTCTAATCCAATTTGTGGTCTTCTTCTACGATTCTCTATCGATTAGCAGGTAAGCCATTGTACTCTTTCTAGTATAATATTGTACTGCTCCTTTTGGTGGTAATAGAGCTTCAGTCTCTAGCGTTTTGCTCTTGAGGGTTAGATGGGTGACGCAAGGATGGTTGTTTATACAAAATTGAAACAAAAGAACCGTCGTTTCTCTATTCTCTCCTCATTTTGCTATGTCATTATAGTCTACACAGCCCCTTCGAGCTAAATTATGTAGCTGGAAATAGTGGAATGGTCTACACAGGGCACTGGAATTTATAATTTATATATAAATTTTTTTTCAACTTCAATATTATTTTAAGAAACTATTTTCTTCCAATAAAAAAAATAGAAATTAAATTAAAGAATGATAAATATGAAAATAAGAGCATCTATTAGTAAAATTTGTCAAAAATGTCGACTGATCCATAAACGAGGACGAATTATGTAATTTATTCCAACTAAGACATAAACAAAGAGATCCTCTATGGAAACGGATATAAAAAATAAAAAGATACCGCAAAATGGATATATCCATATGACTTATATTTATTAGATGATAAAATATGGCAAAACTTGTACTAAGAATTAGTTCCCGTAGGAATGGACATATTGGTTTACGTGTAGAAGCCACACCAAAACAAGAGAAGAAAGGCACAATCATAGCAATAGGTAGATAGTGGTTTATTCGCATTTATGACAGCTTATGAAGCCACACCAAATGACTTTTTTCATATTTATGACTATGCTTGCAACTCAAGGTAGTGCATTTTGTTCGAAATTGTGAGGAGGTTTGCCCAGAACAGATTGTAATTTTGGCAGGTGAAATAAGTTGCCAAAAGTTTTGCAAAATATTGAAAATTCAAAAAAGAAATTGCGCCTAAAAGTCACTATAAGAACACTGATGCACACACTAATGCACACTGGTGGTGCTCGATAGATTTTTCACAAAACAGTTTCCAAACTAGTTTTTTTACAAACTTTAATAAATAAATATATAATGCAAAACACTTTCCAAACTAGTTTCAAGTCTATAGGTCTATTTTTATGAATTCCAATAAAAATCAATCTCAAACATGTTTTGAAATTGAAATCAAAAAGTAACCTTAAAAACAACTCTCAAACACAGCCCATACTCTCCGCCTTTGATTCCTTAATCATTGGTGTAAGTACATTTCTATAATGTCACTTAATAATAAATACATATAATAATTTAATAAATTAAAATCAAAATAATTATCTCATAATTATTCTAAACAATTAGTTTTGAGGGTATATCTTTATTAAAATAGACCTAAGAGTCATCCTTGTCACTGGGTGGGTTGTTTTGCGTCAACAAATCAAACTAGATCATACAAGATATGTAATTTCAATGTAGTGTATACATACATTGGAGGTTACTCGACAGACACATTATGTGGTAGCCTAACGTTAAGCCTTCGAACCCACACAGAATGAAGCACCATGTGAATTACATCGAATGGCTTAGCTGGACGGTTCAGCTCGAAATGCCTTGCAACTTGTGTCACCCTCTTGTGCAATGTCAAGTACCTCTTTTGTGAGATTCCTTTCCAGGAATCGTCTAAATTTCTGGTATTCTCTTCGGAGGAATAAATACTGCAAGCTTGCTCCAAGCAAGAACATCACTAAAGGGTAGTGTATAGTATTCAGAAATGATCACCGGAACACATTCTGATACATCGCTGCGACGACTCTAGGGCTCGCCACTTCTGACCCACTTGGGCACAAGCAAAACTTGTCTGTCCCATCAACTGGTGGTAATCTTTTTCTTTGGAAGGTTTTCATAGACTTGAACTTGGCCGTCGTTTCCCCTTCCAGTGCTCGAATAGTACACTTCTTATGTCTCCATGAGCGGCACCGGCGAAGAAAGCGAGAATGGTGCGGTTGGTGGGGGCTAGGCCATGGCGGGGTGGGCCGAGTTTATATTTAGGGTAACCTTCTAAGTTAAATTCTGGCAAGGAGACGTCTTTCATGGGTCTGAACCCTTCGGATGTATTCGCATTGCATAGCACTCTTATGAAGTTATGGTACAACTTTCGATCACACCTTCGTTTAAGTAAAGGTGCCTGAAAAATCAAGTGAGAACAAGACATGAATGTATTTAGGAGAAGATAAGCTTTCCACCCATAAATTACCGGTCTGTGACACATTGCATCTTAAATTATTAATTTTGACATATTGCACCTTTCAACTATCAATGTTAGATATTCTCCATCCTAAATTACTCACTTTGACACATTACATATTTTAACTACTAATGTTATACACTTTGCATCCTCCTTCCGAAAATAATTGAAAATAATACTCCAAAAATTTAATGAATTGACAATAATATCTTAAATATATTTAAAGTGGGTCATAAGCATTATCATCATTTTAGTCTAAATTTCTG
Organism: Morella rubra; assembly: GCA_003952965.2. Classification (NCBI taxonomy): domain Eukaryota; kingdom Viridiplantae; phylum Streptophyta; class Magnoliopsida; order Fagales; family Myricaceae; genus Morella; species Morella rubra. The sequence continues at coordinate 135,584 of RXIC02000012.1, forward strand.
ATAAAGAGTGCAAAGTGTCTAAAATTGGTAGTTAGAGAGTGCAATGTCTTAAAGTAATGTGAGGTGCAAAGTGTAAAATTTATTATAGTTAGTAGGTAAAAAATGTATTTAAATATATAAATAAATTAAAAAAAACTAAAAGAATAATAAATCAAAATGGAGAAATAGGCTTACCCAGTCATGGCAAGAGACCATGAAATGGTCCGCTCCAGCGCTCCTATTCCAGTAGGGGTACTTATGCGCCGCTACATTGATATAATCGGCGAATATCGTGGCCAATCGACGACTAAAGGCGCGGGGTTGAAGCCGGAAAAAGCAATCTACAATTTTGGACACACTTAGTGGGATGAAAAATGCATGGGCCCATCATCCGCTATGAAGGGGCTCTCCCCTCTCTCCATCTCGTCCATAAACTGGCTCCCAATTGAGTAGATGTAACTCATCGGCCCGTTGTGGGCCATTGGAACCTCTCCTTCTCTGTAGTCCCACACCTTGAATTTCCTTACCATCTCGATGTGACTCCTGATAATTAACCCAAATGGATAAATAATATTCAGTAAACTAATGTTTGAGAATATAAGTAGCTACGTTGATTTATTTTTTTCTCTAAATTTTTTGTAATATAGAGGTTAAAGTGGGTGCTTGGAGATGACCTGATCTATTTACTTGATTTTAAACAATCATAGGAGAGTAGTTGTTAAAGTACTGCTCTTTATTTAAATTGTTGCAAGCTTTTAGGAGAGATTGGTGTCCGAGTTTTTAAGGATAGTTTGTTATTATAATTTAAAAGTTATCTGATTTTTGTGGTATTCAGTCGCCCAAGCGATGGGCTACAAGAAAAATACTGCGAAACCATTTTTTTTTTTTTTGCAGACTCCTACAGGTAATTAATTAATTAGATGGACTGCAAAGAGATACCTACTAAAGCTACGGATCAGGAAATAGAAGGATATCAATATCATGCACAAAAAAAAAAAAAAAAAATCTCTCAGATCTTACTATGAAAAGCATAGGCGTTTCTATAAACGCATCCACTGGGAACGTAAATCTCTCCCTTGTTAGAAGTGACACTCTGCGTGCGAATAGCTTTCCGAATAGCCGCTCGTGCTCTACCCAAATCTTCCTCAATCCTCTCTCCGTGGAGTCCTTCTGCTCACACAAATATGCAGACCAAAACCAACAAATCTTTAAGCTTTTGTAGGACCAAGAAACGTAAAAAGGGTGTTTATATTTATGGGACTCTGAAATATTTCTCACCTTGTGATTTGAAGAAAGGCTGGTAGTTGGTTTAGAGGTGAAATTTGAAGATGGTCGATATAGGGAATAAGGCATTGATACGGCCAAATCAGCAGGGGCGGGTGAGAGTTGGAGAGGAATTTTGGGGTTGGTTTGTGGGTGGGGTGCTATTGGATTTGGAGTAGGAGAAGAGGAGACGCGGCGGGCGAGAAGGTGGTTTTGATGTATGGGAGAGGTGTAGATGAGAACAGAAGGAAACGACTCGAAATTAGTAATAAAAGTGGTGAGCGGCTGGTGAATGCCATGGCGAGCTTCTGCAGTTCTGTAGGCGACGCAAGAAATGACGACGTTAGTGAAATTGCTTCTCCTCTTTCTTCCTTCTGTATTATTTCTACACAAATTGTACGTCTCTATCTCGGCAGCAAATTACTAGATCGCTTGACATTAGTTGCTACGGCTGGGTTAGTACACCTACTTCTCTATTTTATTTTGACAATTTTCTACCCAATCCTATTTCTTGCCGCCCTTCTACAAAAAAAAAAAAAAAAAACTCCATCCCTCTAATATATACAGAAAAGAAAAAAAAAACTATATATATGTTAATAATATTATACTATATATATGACTATGGCAGACTAAAGCTATTCTGTCCAGAATCTAGGCTAAAATGGAAGATGAAATCACATTATTAATATTAACCTAATTTCTCCGTCAAATTAGCTTCTTCTTTTTTCTTTTTTTTCATGGCCTACTGGTCGATGCGACTAAAAATTGATGTACGTTGACAGGTCCCAAATTTTAACGGAAAGGATTCAGACTTTTTATTGGATAAAAGAGCCTCTCTTTTAGGAGAGAGAATACCACAAATTTAGATGACTTTTATTTTGCTGAGCTTTAACGTCAACGTACATTCTAATTTAAATTACATTAGCAACAGCCAGTCCTAAAAACTAGACACCAGTTTGTTCGAAAAGTTTGCAACAATTCAAATAAACAGCAGCATATTTAACAATTGCTACCAACTGTTATTGGACTCTACCTTCTGCACAAGTAAACAAAAATCAAGAAAATAAACCAGGCCATCTCCTTGCTAGCACCCACTTTAGCCTCCAACTAATTCTAGTTACTATAGTCGACGCAGAGTAATTCTAATATGCTCGTTATTCCTGTAACTTGTTTGAATTAATCTTGAGCAGGGACAAAGCAAGGATTTGTCCTTAGAGGTGGTCAAATATAAGTCTTATTTGAAAAAAAAATTTTCTAACCGGGCGTCGCGATCATCTTATGTGGACCTCGACTAATTCTAAGACCTTCAAATTTTTATTATAATCAAAATAAGTATAGTCAAAATATATAACATATTCTAAAACTTAAAAAACAAAAAAAAATTTATAAACTTTAACGTAAGTGTAAAAGCTAAATTTTTATCAGTTATGCTAATTGCACCGGACGTTCCTTCAACGAGTAAAAATTATCAATTATTATATCAGTACTAAAATCTTGTGCGGCCGAATGCAATCAAAAGTTTAAAATCTTCAGAATAAATGGCTCATAAATTATTGACAAAGACATAAAGCAATGTTAAAATTTAGCCAAAATAATATAGGCACACACAAATAATAATGATAAAGTAATAATATTTTAATTAGACAATAATAACAAAATGGATATGTTTTCAGAAAAAAAAGACAATAATAGTTAAATGTAATAAATTTAGAATTCTAATTTAGAAGAGGAATATTTTTTTTTTGTGCAAAGCAAAAAGTTTGTTGTATTCCAAGAGTTGAGGATCGATTTTGATATTTTCTGTGAGGTAAAATAGTGGGAGAGAAAGAAAAGAAAGAGACCATTGAGAGAAAATCTGGATAATAAGAATATAAACAATGAGAGACAATAAGTGAGAGAGAAAGAAGAGAAGAATTTTAAAAGAGAGAGAGAGAGAGAGAGAGAGAGAGAGAGAGAGAGAGAGCGAGAGAGAGAGTAAAAAAGCACTCTAGAAAAAAATGAGGAAGAGAGGAATTTTAGAAAAAATTGAGGGAGAGATAAAAGTAAAAGAGTCAACCTCTTAATATTTTTTTCTTTTAAAAATTGGAGGGGTCACTTATAAATTAGCTATTCCCTCTCTCACACTTTTTCTTCCTCTCATGTTTATTTCTCCAAAAATTTTGGGGGGCCATTACAAATATTACTACCAATTTTACCCTTATATTAAATGGATAAATACAACATTCGTTCATGTGGTTTAGGTCAAAATTAAATAAGTCCTTAAACTTTAAAATATATAAAATTAGTACCGAGATTTAAAATCATTCACATTTGAAGGGTTCTGGAGGAACTAGTCTTGATGATGTTAAAGACTAAATTGATGGGTTTTAAAGTTAAATGATTTATTTGATTTTTGGCCAATGAACTTTATATTTATTCCTATATTAAAATAAAAATTGTAAAAATTTGAAATTTTGACTTATATAAAAAAAATTTGCAAAAGTTTGGGGGTGTCATGACCCCCCCCCCCCCCCCCCCCCCCCCCCCCCCCCCCCCCTTGATCTCGAGGCCAACAAGTGCTATGTATAAAATCTAAAGGTACATTCGTTTGCAAAAGTATTTTAGAATACAATAAAATTTACAAAACGAACATTTAAAATCTTAAAAATTATTACACAAACACTAATATTTTTTACACAATCTCCAATAATTTTTTATAGAAACTTCAATATTTTTTCAAAAAAATTGTAACAAATATTCTCTTTCCATACTTGTTCACCTAACTCTAATACTTTTTATTAAACAATTACATCAAATCATCTCTCTCTATACTTTTTTACAAACTCCAACAAAAATTAAATATCTTAAAAACTTTTCACCAACTTTTATACAAAAACCAATAAAACTTTAATCTATATAAATATTCACAATTCTATCAAAATTCTAAAAATCTTATAATTTTTTTATAAAACGAACGTCTCTTAATATAATTATTTTATTATTTATAATTTATAAGGTTATGCATTAATTCGTACATTCCAAAACAAAACTGAGTTGGTCCCCCGAAAGCACGAAAGACGAAAGAAGTACGGGAGCGGCTTCTTCCTCCCTTGTTATGGTCAGAGCCTAATTCCTCGTTAGATTTACGTAGGAATACCACCAAGAATACAAATAAGAGAGAAACTGTCCTAATGAATCCTATTGGTCCCCCCTCAAAAGGTGAAAAATTCTTTGCTTTGCCAACCCAAAGGTTCGCGCAGCCATGGCAAGCTTGAGTTTTCGCACGCCATTAATTCTTCTCATCCTAACTCTTCTACTTCTCCTCCTTCTTATGTACGTCTCTCCCCTGAACAAAAACCTGGTCACTCTCCAGTTTTCTCCTTCCGCCCTACCACCAACCCAATCACAAACCAACCTCGAAAGCCCACCGCAAGTTTCAACCATAGCACCTAATTCTCTGGCAGAGGCAGAGTCTACCCCAGATGCACCAGCACCCTCATTCTCAACTTCGCAGGCTAAACCCAGTACCGATCCTGCCAGGAATCTCAAGGTGCGCAATACTAATAGGGTTTTAGGATTGCACTGTAGATAGAGAGTTTATTCTTTCGTCTGGAAGCTCTAGTGATGTGTTTGGCTTGTGTATAATGTTTCTTTATTTTATTCTATTTCTGTTGGGTATAATATACACTGTGTGCGAGCAGAATAAGACTGGTACCGAGAAGATTGAAGAAGATTTGGCCAGAGTGCGAGCTGCTATCCGCGAAGCGATTCGTTCTCGGAATTATACTTCGGATAGGGAGGAAACGTACGTCCCCAAGGGATGCGTTTACAGGAATGCCTATGCCTTTCATCAGTTAAGCTTCGAGATAAAATTTTTACTCCGTTTTTGGTGCTATATGCAATTATACTAATTATTCATCAGGGTTCCGATTCATTTTCTGAGGTTTGGATACCGAAAGGTTTCATTGTTTGGTTCTGGAAACGAAGGCATGTTGTGGGAGAAAATCACTCTGTTTTTTATTTTTTTTATTTTTAATGTCATTAAAAATTGTTTACGTTGTGTCTTTTACAAGAAAGGGGGAATCGTTTTGGGGTCCGTATTTGGCTCCTCTTTCGTGTATCCTTTTTGAGTGATCCACGTTTCTGCTAGCAAACGTATCGAATCTATCCATATCTATAAATGTTTGCTTCCACGATATTTCTACCGACATTACGTCCTTTTCGTTTGGGCCATAAATCTCGCAGTCGTCACGGATTAATTTCTGTTTCTTCCTTTGGAAGAATTAGGCCCTACTTACCGAATATCTGGAAACGTTTTAAATGCATATAATAGGTACTAATCTTCGCTTTTTAATTTATTGGTACAAATTTGATATAATCTTAAGGCAATCCAATGAGATGTCCTTGCGTGGAGACATTATTAATCCATTATTCTAATTTCTGCCTCTGTTGCACGGGCAAGTTGGGCTTTAAATATTGCAATTTGTAATTTTTTTTGTTCTTTTTCTTTGTGTGTTTTGGTTGGTTTAGAAGTCACATAGCGATGGTGAAGACATTCAAGGTGTGGACCTACAAGGAAGGAGAGAAACCACTAGTGCACAGTGGACCCATGAGTTACATCTACTCCATTGAGGGTCAATTCATAGAGGAGATGGAGAGTGCAATCAGCCCCTTCATGGCTCGCCATCCTGATGAGGCACATGCATTTTTCCTTCCTATAAGTATTACCAAAATTGTCAATGTCTTTTACAGGCTTGACCCCTGGCACTTTCCTATGATACCAATCTTCACCGATTTTGTTAATGTCGTCTCAAGGAAGTACCCTTATTGGAATAGAAGCAGCGGAGCCGACCATTTTATGCTCTCCTGTCATGATTGGGTATAGACTATTCATTAATATTTGGGGAAACATTATTTGAGGTATCTAACTATGTATAAAATTTCAAATATGGGTCTAAACTACTACCTTTGACACATTGAGCCGACGAACTACCAAATAATTTCATCAATTTGTGTCCCTAAAAAAGATCCAACAATTAAACTCTTATTTCATAGCGCAATTTGATCAATTGTGGAAGTTAAAAGGCTTAATGTGTCAAGATTGGTAATTTAGACCTCTATTTGAAATTGTATTAGTAGTTAGAGGGCTAGCTCAAAGGGACTTTTCCCTTAAGATTTCAATTTCCTATATATATATATATATAGCATTTCCTAATTAAATTCCTGCTCGAATTTGCAGGCACCGGAGGTGATAAAGGAAGACCGTGAGTACTTTAAGAATTTCATAAGGGTGTTATGCAATGCCAACAACTCTGAAGGATTCATACCTGTCAGAGATGTGTCACTTCCAGAATATAACTTGAAAGGTTACCCCGCGTTTAACCTCGGCCCACCCCGCCTTGGCCTACCCCCTAGTAACCGCACCATCCTTGCGTTCTTTGCTGGTGCAGCTCATGGAGACATAAGAAGTGTATTGTTTAAGCACTGGAAGGATAGAGATAACGACGTCCAAGTGTATGAGAAACTTCCCAAAAGAAAGAACTACCACAAAGTGATGGGAGAAACCAAGTTCTGCTTGTGCCCAAGTGGGTCGGAAGTGGCAAGTCCTAGAGTGGTCGAGGCTATGTACCAAGAATGTGTGCCGGTGATCATTTCTGATAACTATACACTACCCTTTAGTGATGTTCTTGATTGGAGCAAGTTTGCAGTATTCATCCCTCCCAAAAGAATACCAGAAATCAAGACGATTCTGAAAGGAATTTCGGAAAGAAGGTACTTGACATTGCACAAGAGGGTGACACAAGTTGCAAGGCATTTTGAGCTGAACAGACCCGCTAAACCATTTGATGTAATTCATATGGTTCTTCATTCAGTGTGGCTTAGAAGGCTTAACATTAGGCTATCGCGGAATATTAGCTGACCACATTTCTGTAAACAAATCTTATTAATTAATACCCAAAAGTCTCGGTCTGCTGAACATATTATTGTTCCAGTTCTTGAGTTTTATCGGTTGCTAGGTGCTGGCGGAATTAATTTTGTACGTTTCAGCCATATTCTTTTTTGAATTTGACTTTTTATATATAAAATATCCATTTTCTTTTTTTATTAAAAAAAGATGAGAATGACAACGCAATGATAAGTAATCTTTTTTTTTTTTTAATTGCGTTAACTTCTATGTGGTTTCTCTCATGATCTTCCTATCATGATGAGGGTGAAAGGGACGAGGAGAGCCTGCTCGTGAAGATTGATTAACTTGATTTTATAAGTTTTTTAGTATCCTAAAAGTATCTGTGATCTAAACAGTAACAAAAAAAAAAAATTAGTGACGAAATTGTCATTAAAGGTCAAATTTTCGTCACTAAAAATATTAGTGACGAAATCTTTTTGTCACAGGCTCCGTCAGCAAAAACATGTCACTAAAAGTATATTTTTTTTTGTGACGAAAACTGAATTTCATTACAAAAAATAATTTGTGACGAAATTATTTTCATCACTAATGACTTTTGTGATGGAAAATTTCGTCACAAAAGAAATGTTCAATTTTCCATATCCTGTTCAATCACCCCAGAGGTCTTTGGGAAACGAATAACCAATCGGCTATGGTAATAGATTGCGTGTATTATTAGGCGATAGGTCATAATAGTGATTTCAATCTGACAATCGTTACTAGATGATCGGACACATACGCTTAGATGTGGGATTGGTAATCATGAAGGATGGAACATGTAGGAGCGATCGGACAAGGAATATTTTTTGATCAGATAGATAGCTTTCAACAATAGGACGTTTGTAATGGATGATCGGATGAATCGTGACGGATGATCACACTCTTTAATCTCTCGATTGAACATATTGCTGATGACGATCGACCGTGTCACGTTTTCGATTACACGAATTGCAACATACAATTGGATAGGTCAGATGTATTGATGCGTACGGTCAGACGTGATAATGTTATAGATAGGATGGTGCAATGTTTATGATCGGATGTTTATCATGAACGTTCGATCGGTTAACAAGACGATAGAACGGCTAATTAGACGATAGTATGGCTAATTAGACGATAGTACAAGAGTTACGAAATAGATTTTTAAATCTTAATTATAATAAACAAAAATATTATATAAAAATAATTAAACGTAACAATACATTAATTCACATCCATAAATATCACTAATCGAAATAATTATCCGTAATCAAACTAAAAATAATATTGTATTAATATAGCAAATATAATAAAAAATAAAACATCTCACATCTACTATGTGAAACGCAGAGTTTCAATGGACGATCTATTACATACATTGTTAAACACTGAGCTTAACTAACACTATGTGAAATGCAAAGTTTCAACTAGCGTCTAAAATTGTCCCCCTAAGTGTCTGATAGTCCGATATGTGAACCGCATCACTCTACTAGTGAGCAACGGAACAGTGTAAGCTTAAAAAGCAACGTTTCACTTAAGGGACTGATAGTCTCATTTGATGATCGATTGCATACATTGTTAAACGTGCAATTTAAATGGCTTTATGTGAAACAAAGAGTTTCAATTAGTGTCCGATCGTCCCCTAAGCCACTACAAGAAAACAGTGTTTGGGTGTTAAATTTTTTTGTGCCTAAAGTTAATAATTTGTCACCAAAACTCATTGTGGTCAAAAATATTTTGACACACGGTATGACAGAAGAAGCGTATCACCCTTGTTCTTCGGTGACAAATTTTGAGTTTCCTTAAGAATTAGCGTCCGGACACCAACTCATACAGTTCAGAAGGCTTTCCATTTTGTGTGGCATGTCTTGTGCGAACGTGAATGTATTACATGACAAAACCAATTCCATCATGGAAAACACGTGCGAACATGTTTAGTATCAGTTCTCATGGGGTGAATTTTGGTGTCAAAAAGTAAATGTTGTCAACAGATTTAGCTTCTGCACGCTACTACACCACGTGCAGACACATATTGTTTTTATTTTTTTAAAAAAAAGAAAATCCAATGATTATAATGTGCGAATGACTCTAGAATGTGTGGACGCCGGTTATACACGAACATGGGGACGGTGGATTTGTGTGCGGACGCCGGTTGTTTTTATTTTATGAAAAAATAAAATGCCACAAATATAATGTGCTAACGGCTCAAGAATGTTCAAACAATGGATAAAAACAAGCATGAGGATGGCAAAATAATGTCTGGACGTTATTATGGGTAACTTGTGCGGATGCTAATTTTGTAGTTCGCAGATGAGTAAAATATCACGCCGAATGTCCGAACATTGTTAATCTGTTCGGACAGTTATAAATTATAATATTAAATCTGCGAATTTAAATTATTTAATTATACATTTAAAATTAGATTAGACATGAAAATGAAGACATCATATTAAATATAGTATAAATCAGTAATGGTCTATAAATATCTAATCGACTTAATAGTAAATAAAATAAATAATCGAAATCAAGTCCAAAATAAACAATCTACCCAAATTTGCATCAAGGAGTGAAATGCGTTGTCACCTTCCTTACGTGTTCCATCATCTGCTCACACATTTTTGCTTGCAATAGCTAGAACCTCTATTCTTGCTCTGCTTATTGCTTCCGTTGCCGCTCCTTTAAGTGCTGCTTCTACTCCATTGATGCTGCTGCTCTCGCATCACCCTCTCCATTTCTGCTTGCCTCACAGTTAACTCATCATATTCTTTCTGTCTAGCCCTCATCTCCTCTATCTCCATTCTTGCATCTTCCAATCTCCGGGCTAGATCAACAGATGACATTGAGGACGATGATCCAACTTGCCGCACTGAACGGCCTAAACCACGGACATAACCCGCTTTCCCCAAGACCTCTGTGAAGATCTCCACTTCTGTGAATGACCTTCCCTTAGACTCGCGCTATAATTGTATCGCCTCCATCTTTTCCTACAAGTGAAGGAGAATATTGTGAAAATTAATACCTTTTAATATAAAAAATTAATAATGCATAATAAAATTTTATAGAACTTACAAAATGTTCTGCAGTATCGGATGTCCACGCGCCGTCCTTATTAATATGCGTTTTCTTGTACATCAATGCAAGATTAATCTGATCAGTTTCTGCACACCAAAAAATTATATATACATTAAAATCCATTAATAACATGATGTTGTAACAACAAAAATACACTTAAATATTTGAGTTGATTATAACCATTAGACTAGAGCCCGTTGGAAAGACCGAGCGCTAGAAGTGTGAGCAACTATCAGCTTAGCCCTATTCTGGCGGTTGATTTCACTCATTCTCTAAAATATATATCTATTAAGTTAGTAAAAAAAACGAAATAGTGTCAGCGTAAATAAAAATATTAGAATAAACATTTCTACCTGAAATTCTTTAGTACTAAATAATTCGCAGATAGGAGCCCATTCTTCATTTTTCACGTTGTGGTATGGATGCTCTAACGCTTCTTCTTTGTAGTACTGATTCTGTTCCGAACGTGTGTTCTTGTAGACATCACTGTGTTGCGATCCTCTGGCCGATCATAATCCAGGTTAAGTCATCCTGAAATGAACATGTTAGTATAATTAAACAATAATTACTAAAAAAAAGTCTAATTTCTATTAAGTTACACTTACCAATACTTTGTTCATGACATAAGACTTAACCTCATCGGGGACTTTGGACTAGTTGACCACATCGAATGGGACATGTGACCAATATGACTAGAAAGCATCGAAGATGCCTTGTCATCACCACTACTCGGGAATATGGACGCTCAGCTTTCCTGCAATACGAGCCTTCTCTAATGCTGTGCGTCCTATTACATGTCTAATCCCAAAGGTCACTATACATGAACAAAAATGTTATTAACATAAAACTAATTACATGTATTTAAAAAATTAACAATAAAGTTAGTTTGAAATACTTACACGCACAATTACTTTGCGAGGTGCTCGCTGGTTGATTGATGCAGGAGATGATAAATCGTCATCTGCTCCATTTGAAGTAATCACAATTGCATTTGCACAACTACTCTAGTCCCTGTCTGATCGGTAGCACCAACAGATCTAGCACTTGAATCACAACGAAGACGTTCTCCTCCAGCTGCCACGACGACGTCCTGTGACTGCACAAAAAAAACAAGTGAGAAACTCTGATGCTAACAAAACGTCCACTTTTGTGAAGATTTTTGGGTGCTCAAGTTAAACCAGTCTCACTTGAATAAATAAACTAGATTCCCGCACAGATACTTTAGTGCATAAATGTCTACAATTTGACCATAAAAATCAACATCTTTCCCATCATAGTCTCCTGGAACAACCACACCGTCATTCTGTGTACTACAAAATTTTTCACGTTGACTTGTATGAAACCGAAGTCATTAACTATGCATCCAGAATAGGAAATTACTCGTTGATCTGGTCCGGATGTCAGTGCAAATAAATCATCTGACACTTCGGCCGGATATTCATTGCGCATCATTTGTACCTAAAATAATATAAATGTATGAGACATTAAAAAAATTAAATTAAACAAAAAAATAATATAATAAATACCTTTTTTTTAAACCGCGAAGGGAATTCTGCTTCGTGCCTTCGCTCAATATCTACTTGTGATTGCTGTCTAAGTCGTGTAGATGTTTGCTGTGAACAAATATTCGTAAAATAAAATGCACGAGAAAAACTTTGGAGAATAACAATGAAATGATGGAAAGTTGCTTACTCTAAATGTGGACTGAGTTCTGCACAGTTGTTAAGTACATACCACTTTGCTTTAGTGAAAAATCGTGGCCCTTGCCTGCTCTTAACGGACGAACATTCACAACAAACACAGAAAGACGGTCCATCTGTCCTCCTTGGTCATCAACTTCAGCATAATTCCTCTATTTTCTATTAAATCACGTCTCAACGAGGTACATAGAGCAAAATGTTAAACATTAATTCAACAAGTAATTCTCTGCTATGGACCCTTAGCCCGTGCCTTGTTCTTCATTCATCTTCCCCATATACCTTTCCATTGCCACCGATACTGTATGGGCCCCGCAAGTAAGCCTTGGCAAGTGGACTGCTAAATGAACAATTACAGTGAAAAAGGATGGGGGAAATATGTGATCCAACTTACAAAGGATCAATCCAATATCTTTTTGCAACTGTTCTACAACCTCTACTTTTACAGTTCTAGAACACAAGCTTAGTTCCGTCAATGCTGTACATACTTCAATAACCCATGTATCATCTGGTAACAGTAGCATAATGTGACAATCATGCTTTTCATAAATATTTTACATTCTTTCACATTCACGCATCAGGATATATTAGCTGCGTACCCGTAGAAACTTCAGCTCTTCTTTTGTGAAAAGATGCATGAGGCATGAAACCCTTTGTAGATGCAACTGAGCACTGACATTAAATGCTTAGCAAAGTGGAACACTGAGGCAACCAACTCAAGGAAAACGCATCACATCGACCGCAAGTAAGTCTTGTCCAAACTCTTTAAGCCACATATCTGCCCTGTGCCATGCGTCTTGAGGTCATATGAAAACCAATCAGATGCACGTACCTGAAATGTGCAACCCGAAATTAATGCCATAATGGTACGTGCAGATAAAAATGTCAATCATATACTATAACCAACATTGAACCAGTATTTTAGTTGCGTCACTTAAAATAATGGAACCACAACCATTGAGGTGACACGAGCCTATCGCAATTCTCGTCATCCGTGCACAAGTATGGCGATCTCTACACATACCTTAACACTAGTCTTACGTCAACCACCATGGCAACCTTTAAAGTTCCAATGATTATAATGTGCGAATGACTCTAGAATACGCCGGTTATTGGGGACGCTTCCAGTGCTAACCTCAAGAATGGGATCTCCACGTTATTAAAAAATTCTCTTCTCACAGTTCTTCATCCATCCCTAGACTCTCAAGGTCCAGTGTGGAATAGCCCTGAATGACTGAATGATGTCTAAGCGAGGATGGACGATGATCCAAAATTTAAGGCAAATGACGAACGCATGTGAACGCCGGTAAAACACATCAATGCTTAATCATCAAGCAACGCGTATTGGAATCGCTTTATATGTTCCTGGAGGTATTCTGCTCTTGTTAAAAAACATCACAATGCATAAATGGTCAATAAGGTTACACTTAGTTCATGACCTTAATCATCGTTTGGAGTTGACCACATCGAAACATGTCCAATATGACTAGAAAGCATGAAGATGCCTTGTCATCACCACCCGTACGACCATCGGGAATATGGACGCTCAGCTTTCCTGCAATACGAGCCTTCTCTAATGCAAGAACATGTCTAATCCCAAAGGTTATACATGAACAAAAATGTTATTAACATAAAACACCAGCACCTAATTACATGTATTTAAAAAATTAACAATAAAGTTAGTTTGAAATACTTACACGCACAATTACTTTGCGAGGTGCCTCGCTGGTTGATTGATGCAGGAGATGATAAATCGTCATCTGCTCCATTTGAAGTAATCACAATTGCATTTGCAGGAGTTGCAACTACTCTAGTCCCTGTCTGATCGGTAGCACCAACAGATCTAGCACTTGAATCACAACGAAGACGTTCTCCTCCAGCTGCCACGACGACGTCCTGTGACTGCACAAAAAAAACAAGTGAGAAACTCTGATGCTAACAAAACGTCCACTTTTGTGAAGACCACATTTTTGGGTGCTCAAGTTAAACCAGTCTCACTTGAATAAATAAACTAGATTCCCGCACAGATACTTTAGTGCATAAATGTCTACAATTTGACCATAAAAATCAACATCTTTCCCATCATAGTCTCCTGGAACAACCACACCGTCATTCTGTGTACTACAAAATTTTTCACGTTGACTTGTATGAAACCGAAGTCATTAACTATGCATCCAGAATAGGAAATTACTCGTTGATCTGGTCCGGATGTCAGTGCAAATAAATCATCTGACACTTCGGCCGGATATTCATTGCGCATCATTTGTACCTAAAATAATATAAATGTATGAGACATTAAAAAAATAAATTAAACAAAAAAATAATATAATAAATACCTTTTTTTTAAACCGCGAAGGGAATTCTGCTTCGTGCCTTCGCTCAATATCTACTTGTGATTGCTGTCTAAGCTCGTGTAGATGTTTGCTGTGAACAAATATTCGTAAAATAAAATGCACGAGAAAAACTTTGGAGAATAACAATGAAATGATGGAAAGTTGCTTACTCTAAATGTGGACTGAGTTCTGCACAGTTGTTAAGTACATACCACTTTGCTTTAGTGAAGTCCTTCTTTTCAAATCGTGGCCCTTGCCTGCTCTTAACGGACGAAACATTCACAACAAACACAGAAAGACGGTCCATCTGTCCTCCTCGGTCATCAACTTCAGCATAATTCCTCTATTTTCTATTAAATCACGTCTCAACTCCATAGAGGTACATAGAGCAAAATGTTAAACATTAATTCAACAAGTAATTCTCTGCTATGGACCACTTAGCCCGTGCCTTGTTCTTCACAAAACACTTCATCTTCCCCATATACCTTTCCATTGAATAATTCCACCGATACTGTATGGGCCCCGCAAGTAAGCCTTGGCAAGTGGACTGCTAAATGAACAATTACAGTGAAAAAGGATGGGGGAAATATGTGATCCAACTTACAAAGGATCAATCCAATATCTTTTTGCAACTGTTCTACAACCTCTACTTTTACAGTTTTAGAACACAAATTCCTGAAGAATAAGCTTAGTTCCGTCAATGCTGTACATACTTCTGGGTCTAATAACCCATGTATCATCGATGGTAACAGTTGTTGTAGCATAATGTGACAATCATAGCTTTTCATAGCCAATATTTTACATTCTTTCACATTCACGCATCAGGATATATTAGCTGCGTACCCGTCCAGAAACTTCACCCCCTTCAACCACTAATAACACTTCCTACGCTCTTCTTTTGTGAGCGTGAAAGATGCATGAGGCATGACTTTGTGTTAACCCTACACTTGTAGATGCAACTCTTTCTTTATTTCCATCTCTCTGAGCACTGACATTATCCTTCGTTTTCCCGTCAATGCTTAGCAAAGTCCCCAACACATTATCACAGATATTCTTCTCTATATACATCACGTCCAAATTGTGTTGCAGTTTAATTCTGACCAATATGGCAACTTAAAGAAGAAACTCCGTTTCTTCCAACTCAAGTCATCCACAGTTCGTTTCCTCTTCTTCTGCGTCTTTCCAAAACGCATCACATCGACCGATGTAAGTTGCTCAAGTAAGTCTTGTCCAGTCAACTCTTTAGGCTCCGATCTACACTCTTTATTCCCATGAAATATGTCCACATCGTGCCTCCATTGATGTGAAGCGAGCAAATACTAGCGATGTCCCAAGAAGCAATGTTTACCTCTATTTTTCAGCCATGAAGAAGAGGAAATTAGACGTTTAAATGGCTTTTATTCGACTTTAAAATCCCCAGGTCCGTTCGGACGGGCAATATGAGGCCGTTCGGACGTGATCGTTTTCCGCGTGGACCAATCAGATTCCTCCACATTAAATTCCAAATCGTGAATGATTTAGAAAATCTTCTCGAAATGAAGGCGTCCGGACGGGATGAGTTTGTGCGGACGGTCAGATGTCTGTAATGTGCAACGTGGAGTGCCACCATTAACCGAAATTAATGCCATACGTGTCCGGATGGTACGTGAGTGTGCAGATGCTTGCAGCTGTTCTCCTCGTTCTTTTAAAACAGACGCGTGTCAATCATGCTTGAACTGTCGCAGATGTTCGGAAGTCTTTGTCATACTGTGCGGATGGTGATGCAAATTTTTTGAAGATTTCACTTGCGACATTGATGGGTGACAATGGAGTTTTGTCACCCAACATATATGCGCACGTCTTCACCTACCGTGCGGACACGTTTGCAGTTGCTAACAAATATTTTAAGTCATGAATATGTGACGTTTTGTCTTTTTGTCAACCTTGAATACCGTCCGAACGGTACTTAAGGACGTCCTGACGGTTTTGTAATTCCTGGCACAATTTGGGTAACAAAATTTTATTTTGACATAGAAGGGCATGATTCGGTGACAAATTTTGTTTTGACACCTAAAAATTTGACACATAAGGTCAATTTTTTTGTAGTGAGCATTCGATTGGAACCCTATGGGAAATGTAGTGTTTTACAATAAGTCTGATTGTTAATATGGATGATGGATCGTGGAAAGTGTAAAATAGTTTGTTTTTGGATGGATTGAACATCAAATTTAGACAATCAATTGGCACGGGATGAAGACAAAAATTATAGAAACGTAAACCTTCCATGTATCACCCAAAACACTTCAAAACTTCTCAAACATGCATTAACATTAAAACAAACCTACTCATTGATATAAATGAATAATAAATCAAATATAAAAAACAAAACCCAAAAAATATAAAAGATCTCTACAAATGGGGGAAAATTGCATACCTTAACGTGGAGAAGAATGAAGAGCTAGTCTAGAACGTTTGTACGTGATTTTGTGGAGAATGCAACAATTTGGTGAGTTGAGGGCCTTTTTGAGAGTTGTGGGAAGGAACAGTTATAAATGGCCTTAGGTTTCTCTTTTAACATTCCTTAATTTGTTCAATCATCATATTGGATGATTGATCATTAAACGTTACACGTGGTAAACTTCAATT
This sequence comes from Morella rubra, assembly GCA_003952965.2. Taxonomy (NCBI): domain Eukaryota; kingdom Viridiplantae; phylum Streptophyta; class Magnoliopsida; order Fagales; family Myricaceae; genus Morella; species Morella rubra. The sequence goes on from RXIC02000012.1 coordinate 152,458, forward strand.
CATTGCTTTTATGACCACACCGATCGATCGAATGTCCATTCAAAGAAGTATTAGTTATGAAAAGACACACAATTGCTTGTTATGTGTAATGTGTCAATTTGTACAAGATCGATTGTCTAACATGGCGATCAATGATCTAATTCGAAAGATTATTAAGCTGTTACCTGTTCCCCATGTGGCCTTCAGCATGACGATTGAACATTTTGGATGCCGATGTATTTCCTCAAGACAATCAATCATCGAAAATAGACTACGGATCGTCTGGCTGATGAAACGTTTCGTCATAAAAGACCTCTGATCTCTTGACGGAGGTTTTTGTCACCTAATTTTTTTTTTCAATTAAAATTTTGGACGATCGAACGTTTGGTTGATGAAATGTCTCATCATAAAAGCCCTTTGATCCTTGGGACAGACATTTTCGTCACCTAAAAGTTTTTTATCAAATAAAATTTTCTCTGATCAATCACTCTTGTAGACGATTGAATGTAATGGTGATGAAAAATTTAGTCGCAAACGCCTTTTCCTTCTTGTGACGACGAGTTTCGTCACCACAAATATTTTAAACATTTTTTATTCCTTTCGTCATCAGTTTTGTCATGGATAAAGACTATTATAATAGCCCAAACCGTGAACTCCTATAACGCTGTCTTATAGTAATGGACGCCGCTATTAAACTAAGGTTACAGTCAGTGGGAGGATTGTTAAAACAACTAGATTCTTAGAAATAAACATTATCAAGACCCTTTATTCCAACCTTTGTATCAGAAAAGAGTGTCAATTTTGCTTTCTATGTACGTCTACAAAACATGGCAGAATAACTACTAAATTCAGTACAATCTACATAGGTCTTTATCTTATTCTCTTCTACTCTTCCTCTTCATCATCACTAAAAAATATAATCAGGACGCTCTCAACGATGATGTCTAGGTTCTCAGTGACCCAGACCTAACTACCAGCTTAGTATCAAGACCCTATGAGTCAAAGTCTAAGTAAATTCTCCCAAGTACATTCTAAACATTTGTTAAAAGAATTTAACAAACAACGGTGAGTCCAAATGACTCAGTAAAGCTAGTGGTTAGACAGACAGATAACAAAAGTAAGAACAAGATATTGAAGAAAACCCGTTCATTAATAAAATCTCAAAACAGAAGAAGAAAGTAAATGAAAAGACTCAATTCTTTAAAATATGATCTTTTCCATTTTTCAATCACCACTACTCTCACTCCCAGAGTGAATCACTTGGCCAGAATAATGGATTACAAGTAACCTTCTGTATCTTTGCAGCAATACTCCCAGAGTACAATACGGTCTCAAACTCCCAGAGTGAGTTATCCTAACAAAGGATCTTTCCGCGTACGACGGAAAGGCCAGGATGCCAAAACAAGTGAAACACATCCTCTAGTGTACAGTAATGTCACATCTTAACAGTATTACGTTAAGTATGCATGTCTCATGTCAATGCCCAAATATATCATTTATGATATGCAACACCTTAACCATACTTGATCATCACAATATTCCTTTTCAACATACAAGTTAAGTATGCATGTCTCATATCAACGCCCATACATCTCATTTATGATATGTAACACCTTAACTCGTTTCCATCATTGGAACATTATAAAACATTTCTCAAAGGAAAGTGTTGTGAAGGAAAAAACAACACTTTGATTTCTCGATAAAAATCGGCTTAATCACCACGTAGAAAATACCAATTTTGACATGAAAAAGTATTGAAATCAGAAGGAAAGAAATATGTTCAAGCTTTGAAAAACAACTTTTGGAAGAAATTTTGAAAAGAAACGGATCAAAGTTGAAAAACAACTTGAAAAAAAATCGAACTTTGAAAATGATACTTTTTCGAAAGGACGAGCTTGTTATTTGTCAAGAACACGAAGAACGTCAAGAACAATAGGAAGAATAGGAAAATACTAACAACATCAAGAGATGCTAGAATAAGAAATACAAGAGATTCACAAATCATCTTGAAAACATAAGAATTGAAATCAAAGATAACCAAGCTAAACTTTACCTCTAAGCGAGTTTAATCTTCACTAATCTTCACTAAGCAATTTCCTCCTTCTTGCTTCTACTTCACTTCTCTACTAATCTCAAGCTTAACCCACAATTTGCTAATGAGATGGTGTAGTTTAAATCTCAAGCTTGGTTCGTCACATCGTGACACGTGTCAAGGCTAGCTGTGGTGACTCAAAAGGCTACATTCACCTCACGTCGACACCTAGCAACCTACAGCAGCTGCAAGGCAAGGTAGCTATGATGAGTCACCGCTGAAACTCCTACAGTTCGACACTTCGTGCTTCTCTAGGCTTAGCCTTTTTTGTCGTGCTTTTTAGCCTTGATTCGTCGTGCTTCCTATATGTCATCTCTATCCACAATTTCATCTCTATACACAATTTTATCTCCATCCACAAGTCATCTCTATCCACAAGCCATCTCTATTCACAATTCACTGTACTCCCCGGCAACGGCGCCAAAATTTGATTACGCCCAAAGAAAAACGCGGTAGTTGCAGTACAGCTTTGGGGTGTCGATTCCTCAGGGAGATAGGTGAAAGAAACACAATTAGAACAAGAAAATTAAATGAAATTACTTAATTATCAATTGGAAATAACTTGATTGAACTATGATTTAGAAACTTAAAATTATAATGGTGAAAATGGTTACTCAAGATTATGGATAGCAAAGCATCGAGAATTCCTCTTTCAAATCTAGTATATCAATTTCTCTTGATTCATTGATTAACACAACTGGGGAATTCAACTCCAAAGTCCCCAATTGGAAGATATAGAGCTACAAACCAAAACTTAATTCAAAGGTAACCCTTTGCGAAATCATTCACCACTTTAAAACCATATGAGTTATTATTCTTATTGACATACCTAATGACGACAATATACCTTGTGGGTAATATTGCAGCAGAAAATCAAATCAACAAGATAATAACTTATCTGAAACACAATCATGGATGTTAACCATTCGATAGACAAAGCATGACTGAATCTATGAAGAGAATCATTCCAAGATCATTCAGAGATGAGAAAACAAACTAATAACAATTGGAGAATGATAAACAAGAGTTGTATCAATGTGAAGAACGATTACATGAATCAAAAATAAATAGATAATACCATTATTCGTACGAGTTCATCCCTAGCTTTGCTTGGAGATTTAGTTATCCATTCGAGCAAAGAAACTCTCTCCCTTAAAAGATAGCTAAAGAAAAGAAAAAGAAACTCAAAAAAACTCCCCAAAACCTAGCCTCCATGAGTTTAAGAAGTCCTTTCCCACGTCCTCCAAGCTATCTTCCTTTCAAAGAAAGAAAATCGTATCCCAAATTCGCACATTCAATGTTCCAGATTTTACTTCTAATATTTCGGGCCATTTTTCTCATATTAAATGTCGGAATTTGAAGACCATTATTTCTTGGTAACATGTAGCCCTTTACGTTGGCTTTCAATCCGATATCTGACGTGGAAGATATGATAATAAAAGTGACGACTGCCTAGAGAATATCGTACCAATAATTCTCCAGATATTGTGGCACCTATTTCGCCTAGTAAACGTCCGAATTTGAGAATCTCTATTTCTGGAGAAAATGTTGCTCTTTAAGTTAGGATTCCAACGCTTTTTGAATCGGATTAATCACATCTTAGGCGGAAGAGATATGACAAAAATACTGAAAACTGCGCAGAAGATCTTCCAATTCGAGATTTTTTTCAAACTCACTACCCCATATCAATTCATTCAACTTCAACTTCTAGGTCTTCTTGCTTGATTGGATAGAGCCCAGAATTATAATTAAGCTCCATCTTTTAGGGTTAGAATTCCAACTTTTCTTAATTTATTTCTTGCAAGAAAATCACCAAAAATTAATCACAACTGGACACTTTGTAAAATAACATTCAAGTTGGAAAAATACCATTAAAATGTCCGAATTATACTTATGGATTAGCAAATGAACATGAAGAAGTAACATTCAGAGTGCACTTTATGCACTCATCATGTTCGATTTTCGAGAACAAAACTTCCTTCTAGCTTAAAAAATTAAATTGGTTCAATACGTGCTCCTCAACCTTCTAAATAACAACTCAGTTGCATGTGAACTCCAATTCTCATTAAATCATGTCCTAATCAAGGTTTCGAACTTAGTATCTCAAGTACTAAATAATCTCTCTTAGTCACTAAGTATCCCTAAATGCACTACTAATCATAAACAAGATATCATAAACAATATGCATGTTATGTTTCAAAGCTCGGGGTATAACAACTATTGTGAAGAAATTAATTTTTGTCACTAAAATGTCTTTTAGTGAGAAAAAAAAATTCTTCACGGAAAGTTGACTAAAAGAAAATCGTTTTATCACCGAGAATTTCTTTATTAAAAGTCAAATTTTTAGTTGTGAAAGTAAAACCAATTCAATCCTCTAAGACTTCCAATTGTGATCTAAATTAAGTGCAAACCCCATTGAACAACTCTTTATATGCAAAGAAGATCTATCTGTGGCAACGACACATTGACCTATTGACTGACCAGAAGAAAACAAATCATCCATTAACCAACAATAGCCAAATCGGCTACATCGAAAAAGGGCCTTTAGCAACCAAAGATGGTCTTAGAGGAGGGTAGATAAAACATGGTGATGTTTTAAACGTACCTAGCCGCAAGTTTCCTCTAGAATTGGCCTCTAATGCGATGCTCCCGATTTCTAATGTTGAGCAATGCAAAATTAGTGACTACTTATCAAACAAATTGAAAGCCATCACTAATATTTAGTCGTTTCAAACTATTATTAAGGAGAGAATGTTCATCAATTATGAAAGTTCTCTCTAGCTACTAGGCCAAACTACTATCTTTTTACAAATTGAAATAATTGAAGGTGCCGTTTGTTTTGCGATATTTTACTTTATATAAAGTATTTTTCATACTTTCGATTGTTTAGAGAGTCTTGTAAAATACGGTTAATCGAACCTTAATATGGTTAATTGTAAACCCACCTACATCTAGTTCGGGTTTTTAAACATGACCCGGAGAGAAATCAAGTTTGGGTTTCTAACATGACATTTTATTTTATTTTTCCCTTATGCCCTTAACCCAAACGACACAGTTTTACTCACTTTTAAATGTTTTATCTTATAACCCGACCTAAAACTGAAGCATTTAGAAGAACTCGAACCCACTGGTTTTATTTTTTGTTGGGGGTCAGGCTGCAAACTTATTGCGCTGATTACCTCGGGTTCGGGGTCAGGATGGTGGAAACCCGACCTGAACCAGATTTTAACAATCCTGCCCAGTCTCTCACTCGACACTTGATGGTTTGCTCTCTCGCATCTTCTGCCATGGCCGGTTCCCTTTCTTACTCTCTCAAAAATTTTCATCTCGATGCTCTCCTGAACTTGCTCTCTACGTGCCTCTAAAGGAAACTCATCTTGTTCCTCCATCTTCAAAGCCATTTCAGTTCTCAAATTTAGTGATTCAAACACGGATCATGTAAGATATCTATAGTTTCATTGCAAAAATATGGTTTAATAGTGAATTTTCTTCAAGATCAAGACCTATTAGGCGGCTGTGCAAACTTATTGACTCTTTGCTCACTGTATGGATCTTTGCTTCTCATCTTTTCAGTCCAAACATATATCAACTCCTTTTTCTACAAGCTTCTTTGTGTCTAATAAGCGCTGGGAGAAAAAAATGCATGTATGCTAAGTGGAATTTTGGTTTTAAGAAACATTGTGCTTAATCTAGTGCCAAGCTTGCTCTGGTTCATCTTGTTGGGTCTTGTGTTATTATTAGCTAATCGATGTTAGAGTAGTTGGTCGTTTTTCAGCCTTTCAGTTGGGTTTGCTATATTCTGCAAATTACTTGTTCGCTAGTTATAATTTTGTCGAGAGTTATATTCAATCTCAAATATATTGACATGATAGTCGTATTTGTTGGAAATGATGTTGGTTAGATTTTATTTCGTTGGTTAAGAAAAATGCTTTAAAAAAATATATTTGATGTAACAACCAAACACCAAAAATTAGAATACTTAAATGAAATATAATGCATTTAAGCTTACTTTACAAAAAAAATAGATACTTTCAATGGAACATAAAAAGAAACCAAGAAAAACCAAATAAGTAAATAAATCAAAAACTAATACCACGAAATGAGGACACAAGATTTATGTTTTGCCCATTTAATGTGATGGGCAAAATAAGAGGACAACTCTATTATAAATAGAGATTAGAAGGCCAAGTTTCTCACTACAAGAGGATCGGTATATAGATGTGCTACTCAACGGAGCTAAAAGCATGATTTTCATTGTTGGAACTCACATGGGACAAGAAAATTCCATCGAAGCTCCGTCGCTTTTATGGAGTCACTATATATTTCCACAGCATAGTTTTCTTTAGTCGCTGTTTTTTCCATAATGAGCCATGGATGTTGAAGTCACTAGAGATCAGCGTAATATGTCACCCTTAACTTGCTCTGTGGTGCTTGATGGTGTAAAAAACACCAGGAGCTAGAGCCGCTCAAACCTGAAAGAGAACAAAGAGAGGGGCTGCATCGGAAGTGGAGACTTCGATGCCTAAGTCATATCTCAAGGAGAGTTTAGCATAGAGGAAGTAATTGAACGTTAAAAGAGTGATTAAAGCTTAAGAAAGTATGAAGGGAGTACTTGTCTATTTATATGTGGGGGGATTAGAGTCCTAAGGGGAGTCTTAGTACCATGAGTCTTAGGACTCATTGAATAGCCGAGTGGGTAAATATGGCTAGACAAATTCACATGCAGCGGGCCAAGGGCCTTTGATACGCTTATGGACTCGGGTGGGACTACAGATGGGCTGCTATATTTCTGATGGGCCGAGTCGGTCATATTATGGCCCATCAGTAGTCCCCCCTTTAAACAAAATTGAGCCAATCGGGGTTTTTCAAATCGGTTGTTATCATATGGCTCATCGATGTTGACTCTTAGGTCCTTGGGATTTGAAGGGAGCTTCACATAGTGGGCCTTGGATCGTGGTGTGGGGCCTGCCTGTGGGTGCTCTAGTAACCTGCGGGTTAAGGGATGCTTTTGGGTTACGGCGTCGATTGTCTGAGTAGTAAGGGTTGATTGGTTGAAATCAAGCCCTACACGTATTGGGCTTTCATCTGGCTTAGGCCCAACCTTGGGATGCCTACACTCGAGGCAAGGAAGCTAAGGTTGTAGGGCCGTGAGGTACGTATCTGTTATTTGACCATGTCTAATCGAGTCTTTTGAAATAAAGGCAAGTGGGCAGGTGAGAAGATGCTTACTGACTTGAGTGCTCTGCAAGTTATCGGATTAGGGTTTTGATCATTTCTTTTTCCAGTGCCTGGTATTTGTCTCCGTTGTCTGCCTTTTTGACATAGTCACGTAACCTCGCAAGGGATTCGTGCTTGATGGCTTCGTCTGGTTCTGGGCTTAGGGAGGCTGAAGGAAACCTTGCCTATAAGGGAAGTGTATCTAATCGTACCCAGACCCATTTGGCCGAATTAAGGCTTAAGTACTATGTTGCTCCCACCATAGTGTTGAGGGTGCCGAAATACAAAGAAAGGGTGATGTGTCCTGAAGGGGATGAGATTGCCTTTTTTGAAGAAGTGTTACAGGTAGGAGCTCGATTCCCGCTGACCAGGGATATGCTGCAGCTGTTATGGTAGTTTTCCCTGTGTCCAGCTCAACTGCCTCCCAATAGCTGGTGATTAGCATTTGGATTCTTCGCCCTGTGGGAGAAATTATTTTCAAAGGAGAAGCCTTCCGCCTGGCGGGAGTTTGTTTGGTGCTATAAGCTACAGATGAGTGAGCATGGCATGTATTTCTTCCAGGCTTAGGATGGGCGTGGTCTGTTCAAGGGTCTTCCATCTAACCATAAGGGCTGTCACTAGAAGTTCTTTTTTGTCTCTGGTGAAGGGTGGGAATACCTTTTGGGAGAAGAAAATCCTATTAGGGTTCAACACACTTGGGGAGTACCTTCTACTCGGGGTAATGTCTCTTATCCTTTGCTTTTGTTTTCTTTTGAGCGCCTAGGTGCTTTGTATAACTTGTCATTTGGTTGGATGTTCTGATGCAGCCTAGCATGTGCCAGATCTAAACTTAGAGGAGCATTCGCACATCAGGCAGGCAATGGTAGGCAAGCCCTGGAACATGACTGAATTGCTACCTTCCACGGAGGCTGGGGCTTCAATCGGTGAGTCTTTGTGATTTATTTTGTTAAGGTTACACGCCCTTGTGATCCTTCTGCAGCTATTGTCAAAAGTTATATGTTGTTGTGAGTCGAGGTAGGTTGTTTTCCTATATTGGGTGTGATTGTGGTGGCGGAGGGTATGGTTTATAGTGGTGTGTTGGTGTGGGAGTTTGGGTTTTTGGTGTGTATTTGACTAGGTCTTCTCCTTCTATGTAGTGCACAGAGGTAAGGAGCAAACGTAAAATGCTAAAGCCGAGAGGGGGTAAGCCACTCAAAGCCGTTCCAGGAAGGAAATTGAGTCCCACTAATTCCGTCTCGAGGTCTCCTAGTATGACTGCTTGTGAGACCAGGTCTGGTGCTACTGCTAGTGAGACCAGGTCTGGTGCGGCTCGTCGAAGAGTCGTGTCCCCATCATTGAGTAGTGACGATCTGGAGGTTGTGAAGGAAGTTCCAGCTCCTGCTGTTGTCTTGTCTAGTAAGCCTCAGACCCCCTTGAGTAAGCGGCGGCTTGGATTGTTAGACGAGAAAGTGACGGAGGAAGAGGAGGAGGGGAGGGACCTTTCATTCGCGGGGCAAGGAAAAGGGCTCGCCGATTGCCATAGCAAAGCAGCAGCGCGCACAGAGGTGCTATTGGGGAATCATCCCCTTCCTCTTCTGGGAGGAAGTCATTCTTTGAACTGCAAGAAGTGATGTTAGTTGTGGAAAATTAGAGTGGAGCGGCTGGTCCTTCTGTTCAGCCCAGAGAGAGTCCAAAGCAACATTCATCGCCAGTGACCTCTTTGGGGCAGGCTGACAGGGAAGGTCTTGGTGTGATAGAGGTTGATCGGCTCTGGCTATTGGTGATTTTTGGCATCATCAGAGACCATATGACCATATGAATGTATTCATGGTGTGTTGCAATGTGTAATATTTGTCTTTATAAGATTCCAACTCCAATTTGTATTTCTCAACTTCTTGAGTAAGTTGAGTAACTTGATAAGAACGTGATGACGAGGAAGGGACAAGAATGATGGAGTTACCTAATCATCTCATATATCTATGATGGAAAACGTAAACATAATATACTAGAAAAATATTCTCTCACTACATGGCTCATGCAACATTACAATGGGAATATTCATACACTGTTACAGATGTAACAAACAACGAATATTCATTCCTTGAATCATGGTAAACTAGCCACATAGAACAATTCTGTTACATGGAGCTATTCTGAAACATTTGATAACTTTGCTGAGCTGGAGGAATCTTGTGATGATGCATGTGAGGTGGCTGCTACAGCAGTTGAAGATGATTCTCTAACATCCCCCTCGTGCCAAGCTGGAAAGGAAGGACAAAAATGCTTGTCTGAAGAGAAGCAAGCCAAGTGTGAGACAAAGGCTTGGTGAATACATCCGCCAGTTGATCTTTGCTACAAACAAATAAGACAACCAAGGATTTGGAAGCAACTTTGTCATGAACAAAGTGATAATCCACCGCAACATGCTTGGTACGAGTGAGAAGAACTAGATTTAAAGTGAGATAAGTGGCCCCGAGGTTATCACACTACAGGACTGGAGGAGAGGAGAGATGGATGCTAAGGTCCCGAAGAAGAGACTGAACCTACAGTAGCTCACAAGTTGCATTCGCAACTGCCTTGTATTCCGCCTTTGTGCTTGAGCGGGCAATGGTAGGTTTCTTGTGGAAGTTCTAGCTAATGAGATGGGAACCAAGAAATACACACAAACCCCAGTGTTGCGACAATCATTAGGGCAACCAGCGTCAAAAAAAGTGGCAAGAATACGAGTGGAGGAGCGATAAAAATATAAGCCATAATCCATGGTGTAACGGAGGTAACGTAAGATACGTTTGACGGCTTGCTAATAAGGAACACACGGGGAGTTCATGTATTGACAAACCCTATTCACAGCAAAAGAGAGATCTGGTTGTGTAAAGGACAAGTATTGAAGACTGCTCACCACACTACGATATAGAGTGGGATCTTTAAAAGAAGCCCTGTCTTGACTAAAGAGGGACCCAATAGTGGCCATAGGCGTTTGTATAGGTTTAGCGAGAGTCATATTAGTTTTCTTCAAAAGATCACCAATATACTTACACTGTGAAAGAAGAAGACCAGAAGTAAGATAAGGAACCTCCACTCCAAGAAAGTAATGAAGACACCCAAGGTCTTTGATAGGAAAGGAGGAGCTTAAGGTCGAAATGAGAGTTTGAATAGCTGTTGTGTTGGAGCCTATGATTACAATGTCATCGACATAAACCAAGAAATTAATAGTCAAGGAGGGACGGATGAAGGTAAACAGGGGTGAGTTTGCTTGAGAGGCTGTGAATCCTAGCTCAAGAAGGCGAGAACTCAACTTGGAGAACCAGGCTCGGGGAGCTTGTTTCAACCAGTACAAGGCTTTTTGAAGCTTACAGACATGTGTGGGGTATTCAGGGTGTACAAAGCCAGGAGGTTGCATCGTAAACACAGCTGCAGACAGAAGGGTGAATTCTTTCCGTTAAGAAGTTTGATGGAGGAGTGACAGAAGGGTGTTTTTGTAAAAGAAAGAAAACTGAAGGACCAAAATTTTGGAGTTTGAAAGTGAGGGACTAAATTGAAAAAGTGCCCAAAACTTAAAGACTAAAATACCAATTTTCCTAACATATATATTAAGTTAGGATACATATATAGTTAATATTAAGTTAACATAGTTAATAGAGTTAAGTAAGAATTAGTCAACATAAAACATAATCAATATTTGTATGATTTATATGTTATATACATATACATACATATATATTAAGTTAGGATATGTATACATATTAAGTTAATATATTTAGTTAAGTAAGAATTAGTTAAATCAACATAAAACAACGCCAAATAAAAACCATATGTTAGCAACAGAATCAACATAAATATCCATAGTCAGCTATAAAGATAAAAGATGTTAGAAAACATAGCGTAAAATAAAACTAATAAAGCAATAAACAAAAAGAGATAGAATCAAAGTCTTGGTGCGGGCTCCGAGGGTCCGAATCCAACTACCTCAAGTATCGTCTCCAAGAGCTCCTCCAGATTGTCCATCCATTTCATGAGCGTCTGCAGCTGTGCCGACGTGGTAGTCATAAACTCCTTGAGATTGAGCATCTACTCCTGTATGCCAGTCAGATCCTTCTATATAGTATGATCAAAAGCTTCCTTCAGCTCTGCCATCCAAGAGTCTATATAGGCTGGTCACTCTATCTGCACCTACTAACTTGAACTCTCCCTGGCATCATGAATAGGGGCCACTACTCTAGCACTAGTTGAGCATCTCCAGCACCGACACCTCGGCTAGCTGCTGTCGTCGAAGTTGACCCGTGGAACGGCTCAAAGTGGTCTAAAATATCGCACCCATAGAATTCTTCCTATTCTCATACAGACCATCTACAATGCCAACATCATGAAGGAACTGTGTCAGGAGAAGTCTGTACAGCAACCTAGAGCTCAACTGTGTCTTCGCTTCCAATCGCAGAGTCATGAAAATATAGAGACGTAGATCCACAATCAGCCCTCTAGCAATGATCAACATCAACTTGCCCCACGCTATAGGATACTTTGTCATGTGCGCTCTCGGCTTGATGTTGTAGGCGAAGATCAGATGCATGATACGCCAAAATGGAATCATCTCATTCTGGGGTACAAAAGATCCGACAACCACCACATCCCCGCCCTGCAATGTACTGAAGATCTCCTCTCGACTAGGCTTCATCGGGATGTCCATGGCAGGGAAGGCTCTAACCGGCCTCTGCATGCCCATGCATGTCGCTAACACGTCTGCCGACAACTGAAGGGAGACACCGCATAGAGAGATGTTCCAGAGTGGTACCTGAATGCTGGCGCTTCGACATTTCTTAGTCTGTTGAAAAAACAAACATTAGTATAAATAAGTCAAAACGGTGTAATTTCTTAAAAAACGACAAAATGTTTGGACGCAATAATAATACATTCGAACGTCTAAAAAAAATTATTTTATAAAATCAAACGACGTTGTTGAAACAAATAATCGTGCGCACGGTTCCAAAAAATGTGTGCAGACACGAATTAAATAATCACCTCAAAAACAGTAACAGTCCGCATAGAAATAACAGTCCACACACAACACACAAACGAATATCATATGAGCAAAACGACGACGTATAAGACCTAAACGAACATGGTTAGGCATTCTGTTTGCATTGGCCAACGTAAAACTAGCTTCAACGAATATCATATTAATAAAATTACGACGTCTAAGCCCTATATGTGTGCATGGTGAACACCAAACATCCATACAATATAAAATAAATAAAAAATAGAATAGTAATCGTCCAAAGGCTCAAAAACGTTCAGATGGATCGGGAAAGATGAACGAGTCAACTCATCCATGGCCAATCTCCTTCCCACCTCACAACCACCCCAAAACAATGTCAAATTTAACCACATTATAGTCTAAATAATCCTACAATCCTAAGCAATCCATATAAACCCAAAAACAATACGTTCGACAATATTTCATGGCCTAAAATTTGATTTCAAAATTTCTACGCAAATAACATATAAAAATAACATTTTTCACCGAAAATCTAAATAAAGATTGCTAGAAATGTACCTTAAAATGAAGTAGTAGAGGAAATAGGATGTAAAGTGGAGAATTTGTGTGGTAAAACATTGAATCTTCGAAGAGAAATGCGGTGCATTGTGTAAAAAAAAAGGAGTTATGATGGTTTCTCTTCTAATTTAAAAACCGTCGATACCGTCCACATGCCTATGTGACATGTCCGAACATTGATGGGATGTGCATTAAATGCCATGAGTTGAACTGTTGAGAAATTGCCTGAAATCGCGCGTTGCTCAGACAATTATATGAAGTGCGGACGTTCTCTACGTGGTTCCAAGCAATGTGGAGGTCCACCGTTTGTTTAGAAAATAAGCAAATTCGTTCAGATGTACAATATGACGTGCAGACGGGAATAGCTGTTTTGCAAGATAGTTGTAGGTACACATGTGTCCATTATGCTAGGATTGTGCAGACAGTTTGGATGGCTCTTGTAGGGACGTCCCAATGGTTTCAGTATTTAGTGATGATTTGGGATGCATCACAGAAGGGTGATAAACGCGTTTGTCATCGAAAATGTGTTCGCACGTTTATTGGGCGTCCGAACTGTAACAGCCGTTACGCATTTCATCTGGCACCAGTGTTTGGACGACTATTGCATGTACGTCTGGACGTTTTTAAGCTTTTGTGATGATTTAGTTTTCATCACTGATGGGTGATGTGGGCATTTTGTCACCCAAAGAATGTACGAACGTGTTTTTAATTGTGGGGATGATGTTGTTATCTTTTACGACGAAAATTTGTTGCCATGTCATTCAAATGTTTTTTAACCTCCCCAAACTCTATGTTGATTTTGTTGTCACGAAAACCATTGTGCAGACAGTTTACCTTTTGTTTGAAAGATTAAAATATTTTTAAAGGTTTTAAAACACCCCAATCAAACTCCTAAACCTTTCTTATACTTATGGGAAGTAAGTCTTTAAAATTGGGTGTTTCAAAGAGGTCAAAAATGGTTTTAATTGAACCGGATCATCTGCTTAAGTTGAGGCGGTCGACCGGCTGGTGAAGCGGTCGACCGGTCTTCGACCGCTTGGTATAGCGGTCGACCAGTTGTTTTTGAAATAGATCTGTTGAGCTTCTGACAATATGACCGTTGAGTAACGGTAACTTGAAGCGGGCGACGGGTTCATGTAGCGGTCGACCGGCTCGTTTTAACAGACGATTCCCAACGGCTATAAATGGCTAGTTTTCATATGTGGCCTATAAATACACCTTCATAACGTCCAAAATAAACACACAACGACCACATATCATTTAGATCACTTGAGAAATATTCCAAACCTTCATATTCTATATTTCTCATATCATTCACACAAAACACACTTTCATATCCTTGTCTTTGTGTGAATCAAGAGATAGAGATTTCCAATTTCATATCCACTCTTTGAGAGAGTTTATTCTTCAATCTTCATATCCAAAAGAGGTGATTCCTTTAGTGAGGTTGTTCACTAAAGAAGAAGCTTAGAGAGGGTATATCTCAAGCTTGGTTAGGTTGTGAGTGGTGAGCCCGAAAAACCACTTGGGTGGGTTTGAGTGTTAAGCCCGGGAAAACACTTGTACGGTTCTCTAGCACCCGGAAGCTAGAGTGTATGCTATTTGAAGATAGTGGAAAAACCTCAAGGCTCGGTGAAGGAGCTTGAGGGGTGGATGTAGGCGGGTTTGCCGAACCACCTAAAAATCACGTGTTTGCTTCTCTATCCCTACTCCTTACATTTAGCACTTATTTACTTGTTGTTTTAATATACTTGTGCTAAATTAAACTTTACTTTGCAAACACGGTTTTGGGGGTTAAAAGCGAAAAAGTTTGGAAACCCAATTCACCCCTCTCTTGGGTTGCCTTAATCCTTGGACTCACAATTGGTATCAGAGCTTGGTGCTCGTTATACAAGATTTAAAAATCTTGAGTTAGAATGGCAACTTCAAGCTTCAACACTCAAGTTGAAGGACTTTCCACACTTAGACCACCATTCTTTAATGGTAGTGATTATGCATATTGGAAAGTTAGGATGAGTATTTATTTTCAATCTATTGATTATGATTTATGGTTATGCATATTGAATGGTCCACATATTCCCACAAAGAAAGTTGGAGAGGTTGAAACCTTAAAAACGAAAATGAATATAGTGACCTAGACAAAAAGAAAATCTCTCTAGATGCAAGAGCTATGAACATATTATATTGTGCTTTAGATAGAGGAGAGTTTAATAGAATATCTTCTTGCACAAATGCTAAGGAAATTTGGCATGCTCTAGAGATTACACATGAAGGAACAAGCCAAGTTAAAGAGTTAAAAATCAACATGCTTGTTCATAATTATGAGTTGTTTAAAATGACACCGAGGAATCCATTACTGTCATGTATACTAGATTTACCACAATTATAAATGCCTTAAATGCACTTGGTAAATCTTATACTAACTCGATTTGGTGAGAAAAATCCTTAGGTCACTACCAAAGTCATGGGAAGCCAAAGTGACCGCCATACAAGAAGCCAAGGATCTCACCAAGCTACCTCTAGATGAGCTTCTTGGATCTTTCATGACCCATGAAATCCAAATGCTCGAGAATGAAGATGAGAGCAAGAAAAAGATGAGGATCGCTCTCAAATCTTCCATAATCGAAGATGAGGATGACGATGAGGAAGACATAGTCTTGATGACTAGAAAGTTCAAGAACTTCCTCAAAAGAAAGAAAGAGAAGAGAAGCCTCAAATACAAAAGACATCATGGAATGTTAACGATGAAAGCTCCTCCTCCTCCGAAGAAGATGAGGGAGAAATCGCAAACATGTGCTTCATGGCTCTAGAAGACAATGAGGTATACTCTTCGGATGATGAACCTAAACTTTCATATATTGAACTTCAAAATGCCTTTGATGAACTTCTTTGTCAATTTGAAAAACTTGGTTCAAAATATACATCCTTGAAAAAGAAACTCATTTTGATTTCAAAAGAAATTGATTTATTGAAAAATGAGCGAGATACTCTAAAGCTAGAAAATGATTTATTCCAACAAAAAGCTTTAGAATTTGAAAATGAGAAAGTTGCTTTGAACAACAAAATTGTTTCTCAAAGCAAAATTATTGAGAAGTTTACTCAAGGAAGCAAAACTTTAGAAAACATTCTTAGTAGTCAAAGATGTGTCTTTGACAAAAGTGGCTTAGGCTACAAGCCTTCTATTCACCAAAAATATTTTAAGAATTATTTTGTGAAGGCTAAGTCTTCTTGTGCACCTACTCATACATGCCAT
Source organism: Morella rubra (assembly GCA_003952965.2). Taxonomy (NCBI): domain Eukaryota; kingdom Viridiplantae; phylum Streptophyta; class Magnoliopsida; order Fagales; family Myricaceae; genus Morella; species Morella rubra. The sequence goes on from RXIC02000012.1 coordinate 168,529, forward strand.
TTTTGCAACAAAGATGGGCATCTAATTTTTGATTGTGCATTGAAGAAACTTGGGAGCAAGACTCTCAAGAAGACATGGGTTCCAAAAGGAACCAAGGCTAACACCGAAGGACCCAAGAAAGCTTGGGTACCAAAAATTTTTCTTGATTCTCTTGTAGGATGGAGCAATAAAGGGTACTTGGATGAAACTTGCCTTCAAGAAGGCTTGTGACATTTGAGGACAAATGCTAAGGGAAAATCCTTTGGTAACTTCTAAATCCTTGATTGAGAATATGTTCTAAATTGTTGGTTAATTATCTTCTATGATGATTTCTTATGTGTTAATCTTCTAAATGCAAATGTATTCATATTTGACATATTTCTTGCATTTATCAAAATAGAACATCTATGAGCTAACATTTTTACAAAATCATGAATTTTTATGAGATTTTGTGAGCTTAAATTTTTTGGTTGAGAATGACCTTTAAATTGTCATTGGTAGCTAAGAGGTTGGTACAAACCACTCGGTGGGCTACTATCGTAATAGCGATGGACTCTTGAGTCCCCATTAGTCATCCTCTATACCATTTCAATATGATTGTCATTTGAAAGCCTCAAATTGTTCTTTTGGATGAAAAAGATTATTTTTGAAGCAACATCCATGCATTCACTTTTTGATTGACAAAGGGGGAGAATTCTTAAATGTCTATATGCCTCTATTCCCTTTGAATCATATGATGGATATTCTTAGAATGCATATTCCTTTGTCTTTTTGATGTGACAAAGGGGGAGAAATGTGTTGATAGTTTTAATGACTATATATTCTCCTTTTGAATTGGATTATAAATATTGGCTACTAATGTTTGTCTCAAGTTTCAAATGATTGTCCAATTGCAAAAGATAGGGGGAGTCATCCCAAAACTATCAATTTATTGTCATCATCAAAAAGGGGGAGATTGTTGGCTTTTGTGCACAATCGATATTTTGATGATTTCAATAAATGGATCAAGTTTATAAAACGGACATCTTCAAAGACAAAGACGTTTTGATGAAAGAGCCAAAGACTTGAAGAAAGAAGATCAAGAAGATGCAAGGAGCTCAAAAGTGAAGTTTCAAGACCTTAGGGTATAAACCTTGTAACTCTTAGTTTCACTTTTGACAAGGATTTGAATCACACTTGCATATCTTTCAAAACGTGCATAAACCGTTTTACCTTTTGTTTGAAAGATTAAAATGTTTTTAAAGGTTTCAAAACACCCCAATCAAACTCCCAAACCTTTCTTATACTTATGGGAAGTAAGTCTTTAAAATTGGGTGTTTCAAAGAGGTAAAAAATGTGGTTTTAATTGAACGGATCATGTGCTTAAGTTGAGGAGGTCGACCGGCTGGTGAAGCGTCGACCGGTCTTCGACCGCTTGGTATAGCGGTCGACCGGTTGTTTTTGAAATAGATCCGTTGAGCTTCTGACAATATGACCGTTGAGTAATGGTAACTTGAAGCGGTCGACCATGTAGCGGTCGACCGGTTGTTTTAACAGACGACTCCCAACGGCTATAAACGGCTAGTTTTCATATGTGGCCTATAAATACACCTTCATAATGTCCAAAATAAAACACAACGACCACATATCATTTAGATCACTTGAGAAATATTCCAAACCTTCATATTCTATATTTCTCATATCATTCACACATATTTATATTTCTCATATCATTCACACAAAATACACTTTCATATCCTTGTCTTTGTGTGAATCAAGAGATAGAGCTTTCCAATTTCATATCCACTCTTTGAGAGAGTTTATTCTTCAATCTTCATATCCAAAAGAGGTGATTCCTTTAGTGAGGTTGTTCACTAAAGAAGAAGCTTAGAGAGGGTATATCTCAAGCTTGGTTAGGTTGTGAGTGGTGAGCCCGAAAAACCACTTGGGTGGGTTTGAGTGTTAAGCCGGGAAAACACTTGTACGGTTCTCTAGCACCCGGAAGCTAGAGTGTATGCTATTTGAAGATAGTGGAAAAACCTCAAGGCTCGGTGAAGGAGCTTGAGGGGTGGATGTAGGCGGGTTTGCCGAACCACCTAAAAATCACGTGTTTGCTTCTCTATCCCTACTCTTACATTTAGCACTTATTTACTTGTTGTTTTAATATACTTGTGCTAAATTAGACTTTACTTTGCAAACACGGTTTTGGGGGTTAAAAGCAAAAAAATTTGGAAACCCAATTCACCCCCTCTCTTGGGTTGCCTTAATCCTTGGACTCACAGCTGGGCGTGGCCGATTCCTCACTTCTCCCCTGCACGAACGAATTGTTTGAGTTTGCGGGCGACCGGTTTAGCCCCATGGGAATTGTTACATTTCCCCTCACCATAGGAGACCACCCCACGTCAGCTACTACCCTAGTCGAATTCCTGGTGGTTGACAAACCGTCAACATACAATGTAATCATCGGCAAATTTACGCTGGCTTCCCTGCGAGCATTTTCTTCTGTCTACCATCTTTCAAATCCGGTTTCCCACTTCTAGGGGTATTGGCATAGTCAGAGGAGAACAACAGGCGGCATAAGGATGTTACAACGCCGCATTGAAAGATCAGGACGGCTTCGCGTCATGCCAAATGGTCACTTGAACTGACTCTGCAGTTGTCGACGTGGATTCAGCCATTGAAGTGATACACGATAAAGACGAATGCTGATGGCCTCAGGTGGCAGAGGAACTAGAAGAAATTTTTGTTGGCCTCAACCGGATGTTTAAGATAAGCACCAGCTTACAGGGAGAGCTTAGAGACTAGTTGATCAAATTTCTCGTGGCTCACAAGGTAAGTTTTGATTGGTTGCATGTAGACATGGAGGGCATAAGCCCGGATGTAATAACACACTGTTTTAGTGTACTGCCGAACACTAAGCCAGTTCAACAGAGGTGAAGGACTTTCGTCCCGAAGCGCAATCAAGCCATTGCTGAGGAAGTCGAGAAGTTTATGACTGCAGAATTCATCAGAGAAGTGCACTACCCCAAATGGCTTTCGAACATTGTCGTGGTCAATAAATGCAATGGTAAATGAAGAATGTGTGTTGATTTCAAAGACCTCAACCAGGCCTGCCCTAAAGATAGTTTTTCCCTACCCATAATTGACTTGTTGGTAGATTCAACCGCTGAACACGAGCTCCTGTCTTTTTTGGATGCCTTCTCGGGGTATAATCAGATTGGCATGGCACCTGCTGATTAGGAAAATACGTCGTTTGTAACTGATCGAGGGCTCTATAGCTACTTGGTGATGCCATTCGGGCTTAAGAACGCCGGCCACTTCCCAAAGGCTGGTCAATCACATGTTTAAAGACTAGATCGGGTGAAATATAGAAGTCTACGTGGATGACATGCTGGTGAAGAGTCAGCATGCCAACACTCATCTGGCAGATCTAGCGGAAACCTTTAAGGTCTTGGACCATTACCGTATGAAACTTAGGTTGTGTTTGAGTGTTAAAATTTTGGGAGGTTAAAATTTTAGGGTATTGGAATTGGTAAAAAAGTGAAAAGAGACATAATTTGAATGAATTTTTTATATTTATTATAATGAAAAATAATGATTTGATGACGGAAAGAGAGATTATATTGTAATTATTTTATTATGTTAAAATTTTGGAAGGCTAAAATTTTAATAATCAAACACGGCCTTAATCTGACCAAGTGCACCTTTGGCGTTTCGTCGGGAAAGTTTCTGTGTTTCCTGGCCTCCAACCGGGGCATTGAAGCCAATCTTGAGAAAATACAAGCCATCATGCAGCTCAAAGCCCTGAGCATGAAACAGGAAGTACAGTGGTTGATCCGCAAAGTCATCGCTCTCAGCCGATTCATCTCTCAATCCACGGATAGGTTTTTACCATTCTTCGTGACTCTCCGCAGCAACTTTGAATGGAACTCAGATTTATGTCGCCGCGTTCGATCGATTAAAAGCCTATCTCCGCAATCCACCCCTGCTCAGCTGACCAACACCGGGAGAGACTCTGTATTTGTATCTTGCCGTCAATACTAGGGTAGTTAGTACAGTCCTGCTCCTTGAGGAAGACGGCATCCAGCAGCCAGTATACTATGTGAGTCGTGCCCTGGGCGGAGTCGAAGAAAGATATTCTCCCATCGAATGTGCAGCCTTCGCTCTACTGACGACAGCCCGTAAGCTCTGACCATACTTCTAGGCACATACAGTGGTCATTCTCACCAATCTACCGCTGAAGAAGACCCTGCAAAAGGTTGAAGCATTGAGACGGTTACTGCTATGGGCGGTCGAATTAAGTGAATTTGATATCTAGTACCAACCTGCCGTAAGATTCAAGGCCAAGCCGTCGTAGACTTCCTGGTTGAAATGGATGAAGTTAGTGACGAGCCCAACCGTGACAATGACGGTTCCCCTGAAGAGCCGACCTGTTGGGCCAAATGCACATGGATTGCTCATACGAATGGCTGGGCCAACAAATGGGCTAGTGGAGCAGGCATGGTGTTGACCTCCCCGGATGCCATGGAGCTGGAATATGCCCTTCGCTTTGAGCTTCGAGCGATGAATAATGAAGTAGAATACGAGGTCGTTTTGGTCGGCATCAGCATACCCACTTCATGGGAGCAAACGGCCTCATAGTCCGCAGTGATTCTCAGCTTATGGTCGGGCAGGTAAAAGGTCAATTTGTGGCAAAGTGTAGCAAAAGGAAGGAATATCTCCTTCGAGTGCATGAGCTCACAAGCTTGTTTAAGGACTTCTCAATAGAGCAAATCCCAAGGGAGGAAAATAATCGAGCTGACACAATAGCCTAGATGGCTTCTCACCCTGACGGCCCGACCAGCCCATGGGAGCTTTCTTGGAGATACTGGCGCAACCGTCCATATACTACGAGCCTTCAGTGTGTCAAGTGGCTCACGCGGATTGGTAGGGTGGTCCAATCACCCGGTTTCTTCTTACTGGAGAAGTCTCAGTCGACAAAGGAGAAGCTAGAAAGCTGTGCATGCGGGCCGCCTGGTATACGCTTCAAATGGAAGTCCTCTACAAGAAGAGCTTCTCGCGTCTACTGCTTCGATGCTTGGCATCCCCTGAAGCCAAACAAGTATTGTGCGACATCCACGAGGGAGTGTACAGGAACCATTCAGGCGGATGGGCCCTGGCAAACAAGGCCCTCCAGGCAGAATACTGTTGGCCAACCATCCTCAAGGACTCTATTGCAGTGGTGTGAAGCTGTGATAAATGCCAGCGGCACGTGAATGTTGATCGCCTTCCTGCCCAAAATATGACCCCAATCAGCGCCTCGTGGCCTTTCGATCATTGGGGAATTGACATAGTCGACCCATTCCTTCAAGGGAAAGAACAGGTCAAATTCTTGGTGGTTGTGATCGACTACTTCACCAAATGAGTGAAGGCTCAACCATTGGCATCCATCACTGAGGAGCAGATCCGACGGTTCATTTTGGCGTCCATCGTCCGCCATTTTGGCATCCCCAGAGTTAGCATTTCAGACAATGGCTGGTAGTTCGATAATCACCATTTCAAGCAGTTTTGTGTTGAGCTCGGTATCAAGCATCATTTCTCTTCTCTGGCATACCCGCAGGCCAATGGACAGGTTGAGGTCATCAACCACACCATAATCAATATGCTGAAAGTGAAGCTTGACAGTAAGAAGGGTTCGTAGGCAGAAGAGGTGCCGAAGGTCTTGTGGGCATATCGTACTACGACGCGGACCCCGACGGGCGAGACACCGTTCAATTTGACATATGGCGTTGAGGCTATGATTCCGGTCGAGATGGGCATTCATACTTACAGGGTGAGCAATTATGATCCCGGGCAGAATGATCTCGAACAAAGAGCTAACCTTGACTTGTTGGAAGAAACTATAGAGACCGCAAGCATGAGAAATCGCAACTACCAGCGATGGGCAGAGAAGTACTACAATGCTAGGGTTAAGTCTCAAAGGTACATGGTCGGTGACTTGGTTCTCTGAGAAGTCATGCCCTCCACAGTCGATCTGACAGAAGGAAAGCTCCACACCAATTGGGAAGGGCCGTATAGGATAGTGGAAATCACTCGACCCGGGACGTGCCATCTTGAAGACTCCCAGGGAAAGTGTCTACCCCGCCCTTGGAATGTGGCCCACTTAAAGAAGTATTACCAATAGACTAGCTAGTTATCCTTCATTCTGTAGACTGTTCATGGACCTGGTATTTTAAGTTTTGAAATAAGGCTCTCTTTGCAATAGCTCATCGACATTCCATTTGTGCTAAAGCATCGTCAAATTTAAGTGCTACGAAACCCAAATGCCTTGCTCAGGATAATGTTTGACCAGTGGCCATAGTGCTACGGAACCCGAACGCCCTGCTCATGATAATGTCAAAGCAATGGCCATAGTGCTACGACACCCGAACACCCTACTCATGATAATGTTCGAGCAGTGGCCCTAGTGCTACAGCACTCGAACGGCCTGCTCAGGATAATGTCCAAGCAGTGGCCCTAGTGCTATGGTACTGAATGCCCTACTCCGAACAATGTCTGAACAGCGGCCTCAGTGCTACGACACCCAAATGCCCTGCTTAGGATAATGTCCAAGCAGAGCTTGCAGTGCTAGGATGCCAAAACACCTAGCTCATGACATTCTCTAAGCAGAGGATGAGCTCCCATCGGTGCTGCGACATCTCTAGTTCTCTCCAAATACAAGCTTCAAAAAAAAAAAAAACTAAACACCTGAAGCAGAAAAAAGAAAGAAAATCTTTCTTTATTCAAATGACGGCAATACAAGGAGATGAATACAGTCAGAATGTCAATCCATAGTGGTTGGTCAAAGCGTAGACAAAATACGCCATCTCCCAAGCTGTCTGACAGGCCAAGCAAAGGCAGGGTGCCATACAGATCCACAGCCCATTCAGGTAACAAACCCATCACCACATCCATAGGGTGCACGGGGTCGGGGTCCCCAAGACAGGATGGTCGCCTCTCTTAACCATACCATTTCATACGACTCCCTGAGCCGCTGCAAAAGGTGGTATACCTGCTTCGCCTGGGCTGCCAAGGCTTCACCTGTCAACAGCTCGAGCATACAATACAGGTACGTGCCTTGCGGACGCCCGACCTCCATGGATCGGGTCACCATTTTGAAACCCCTCATGAATTTCCAATCCACGAATATCTTCTGAATTCCCATTAAGAACAGGGCGTCGAGATTGTTATGGACCAATAAATTCTATACAAACCTCTTCACCTGAATGAGACTTTCTGACAAATTGGGTAGTTCCTCGATCGGACATGACTGACACACCACGACCTCAGCGCCAACTTGCTGAAGAACACGACACACCCCACGCAGGCTCAGCAGGTCAAATATGGAGTCCTCGGTGGCTTTAAGCGCAATGACCACCAAAACATCGTAAGGAAGTATGGTGAAGTGATCTGGTTTGGTCTGCTGCATGGCGGGACATGTAGACATAAAAGCGCGACAGAAAGAATATGTGGCGTAAAGTAAGGAAAAGGGCAGTTTCTTGTTGCGAATTGTCAAGAGCCTCAAGGTTCTCAAAAGCGCAGTTTCTTGGTGTGAATCATGAAGAGCCTCACGGTTCTCAGGAAATTATCCAGAAGATTTCAAAGGGAATAGCGTGGTTAGCCAAACGGTTATGCTGTTCTTATAACCGTCCTGCGGAGGGTTGGCAAGCTAAATTAGTTAGAAATGACATACGAAAAATTTCTAGAAGAGAACGGAGGTTGACTAATGGGTGCTCGAGCTGACTACAAAGTGCTAATTGAAAACAATAATAAACATAGAAGAAGGTTAATCGCGTCTGATCGCATCTACCACAATAATGGGTGTTTCAATGCTCCTTTTCCTGACCATGCGCGGTAGGATCCCTAGCAGTGCTTGACAATGGGGCGACCACATTGACCACAGGACCGGGGAGTAGCACCGCGGACCCGATCGTGATCACCTGGTCTGTCTTGCACCAGGCTCAAAAGTTCCCACCTCCTCGAGGACTTCACCGGGCGCGTCCACGTCCCTCTACTGGCCTGCAGGCATGGCTTCTAGTGCTTGCCCTTCCTCCTCAAGGCCCTCCACTAATCCTGCCGCATCCGGCTCCTTAGTCACAGGAGTGCCAACCTCACTCATTTGTTTGTAGTTGGCCCATCGAAGATCAGAAAGAAATGCCTCAAGAAACCTTACCTGCATCACTCGATTGACGGTCTCAAATCCTTCTTGGAAGCCAACTAATCGAGCGCTTATGACGTCTGCCTCGATCAGTTGAAGGTTATGCCTTGTTAGCCGCAAGTCCTTCTTGAGGCTCTTGCAAGACAACCGAGCAGACTCGACCTACTCATCCGAATGCCGCGCTTGTTCTTCAGCCACCTGTGCCTTCTCTAGGGCTGCAGTCTTCTCCGTCACTGCTTCGTCCCGGGTGGCTCGTAGGGCCGCGACAGTTTTCATAAGTTCAAGCAATTGGTTCCTGCGCTCATGAGCTTCCTCTTGGAGCTCGCCTATTTTGCTATGCTTCACTTGCAGCTCCAGGGACGTACGAGATTGCTTGGCGTGCAGGTCATCGATTTCCGCCTTCATCTTGTTCATCTCAACATTCAGGTTGGCTTCACGTATGGCTGCTCTCCCCTAACTCTCTCATAACCACCTCTCCAGACTCTCAATCTCTTGATCGGCTGCCAATATCACGGCCACGTAACCCTCCCCTTTGGGAACGGTACTCTTCGCTCCGGCCAGCCTACGCTGAAGAGCATCCATAGCGGCGGCTTGTTCTACCCAGAAAGATTGCTTGGCCTTCAGAGTAGTGGCTGACGATTTCTGCACCTCTGCCGCGGCACGAACCAGCTCAGGCACTAACATTTCGAAGTGTTCTCTAGCAGAGAGGGACGACTGGGAGAGCAGCCAGAATTGGGCGCTTTGATCTCTTGCACAGGGCACAGAAGAAGCCGAAAGATCAGGTGTCGGTGCATGAATCCCACCGGCCATTATCGGTGTCCCCTCCGAGCGCAATGGAATTGTGTTCCTCCAACCTTCTTCAGCCATCTCGCGCAGACTTTCTACAGTCATAGGCACGCTCATATTTTCGATCAGCTCTCTGAAACTAGCAAATGACATAGTGCCACTGGAGGACTGTACGGACTCCCCTGCCGGCGGTGGAGGAACGGTGGGCTCTAGGTTGGTGCAGCACTTGGATGTCTCCAAACGGGCGGACGTTCTACGTTTGTTTTTACCTAGAAAATGTCAACAAGCTCCGGGTTAAAAGCAGCGTGACGTGGGGGCATACACCAAGCACAAGCAAAGAAATCTTGGGTCCATCCTAACACGGATCTACCCCGATCAGTAATACTTGCAGATCGAGCACACAAGGACCGACCGTAGCGGATGGCAGGGACACCCTCCCCCGACCGTCAATGTGTAAAATATAGACTAACCTACCCCCGCCTCGGTAGCAGTGCCAGGGTAGAAGAGGGAACAACTCGACCACATCCTAGCGCTTTTCAGACGCAATTTTCACCCGAACTTTTTCCTCGGGCTCAAGCTCTGGCCTTTGCTTGACTGTCGACAGAACAAGATTGGTAAAAAAAAAAAAAAAGAGCAAAGAAAAGAAGAAAGAGAGCAGTCGAAGACCTACCTCGTTGAAGGGGGGACCCTTATGTGTGTAACACTCAAACAAGATTTTCCTCGTCGGGGGGGGGGGGGGGGGGGGTACTCCTATCCTTCTCTCGAAAGGAAGAAGAACTTCTTGTGCCATCCCTTGTTATTCGAGGGGAGCCTTTGAAGCAGACCACACTTGTCTCGGGCCTGGAAATGGTACAGGCCTTCACCAGTCTTGGCAATCTTGTAGCAATGCATAAATTCCCTCTACAGCTGGGGATTTTCCTTGGCGAGCAGTCGCCTTCACAAGGCGAAAAACACCAACGCCAGCTGCCTCCCGTTTGGCGCCAGTTGACTCGGGGATAAGGAATAGAGAAATAGTAATTCCCGAATCTCCCAGGATAGAGGGAATCGGTAGTCGGCGACCAAAGTGTCATAAAAAAACCCTAGCTCGTCGTCATTGGGCTCCAACACCTTCTCACCCGCTTTGGGGACTCTCATCGAGCCCATTTGATACACGGGCCCCATTTCAACCCAACCTCGTTTTATTTTTCCTTCCAACCCAAAAAGCCCAGCCGACTAAATAAATACTCGCCCCGCTCGGTTTCACCATGGTCAGCGAAAAGAGGGGGGGGATACTGATGGGCCATAAAATACCAGGCCCATCAGAACGGGCCGCCCTTGGCCTGGCCAGTTACTGACATTCCTGCCCGCTCATTTGGACTTTAGACTCCTGACCGAGCATGTGAATAATCGAAAAGGTGATAAAAACCTGTGAATCCGGAAGCCCTCTTTCTCTCCTAATAGGACTCAACAACTCTCCCAGGCAGTAGACTCTTAACAGGTTTGTAATACTGACACCCATATAAAAACCAAGGTATTCTCCTTCATATGTTCACGTTGAGTTTTATCCTCTAGACACAAAAACCTTCCTGATATCTAACTTGGCTGTCGGAGGCTTGATCCGAGGCCTTCTTCCCTCAGTGATTTTTGTAGGATTGATCGACTCCAGCTTTGTGGTGATTTTTGACATCATCAACAATAATAATAATAATAATAATATAATAATAATAATAATAATATTAAGAAATAATAATAATAATAATAATAATAAGAAGAAGAAGAAGAAGAAGAAGAAAAGAAGAACAACAACAACAACAACAACAATAACAACACCTTCTCGAATGAGAAGTAATAATAGTTGATAAAATACAACTGGTCTTTTGAGTAATTCCAAAAGAAGGGTGGGGTGAAAAAACAAAAATTAATGCATTCTGGACCCCACCACTAGATGCGCCTAACGCACAATATGTCAATTTACAATAAACCAGTTTCGATGAACCCATGTGAGGTTTCGCTGGCCCACGAAAAGCCTGATATCGAGGTTATTGGACAGATGCTGGTACTGAGGACAGAAAAATTAAGACCACCGCTTGGGGCCGGGGGTGGTGACATGAGTGGGCTTAGTACTATGGCATGGTCTGTAGGTCCCCGGTGACTCATTGCCACATCGAATCTCATAAAGCTAAGACACGCTGAAAGAGAGAGAAGGCCCGTGCGGTACAGCGTCTTGTTTTCCCTCCTTGAAGCCTGAAGGCAAAGCCCCATTCGCCAGACAACGTCGCAGTTTCTTCAGTTTTGGTTCTTTTACTTTACCCCATTACAAACGTTGCTCTGAAGCTGCATTTTTAATTTCGGGTAAAAGCTTTGCTAGTGGCAACATGTGTACTTAATGACTTTCCAGACAAACACTCCTTTTATAATATCAAGTTTTTTTATACACGTAGAGATTAAGCATGTTCTCAGACAAATTAATCCTGACTTTAAATCCCCCCTTTACACTTTGAAGTTCACCATTTTTGTTTTGCAAGATAGAATATATTGATATAAATGACAAAGGAACATTTACAAGAAAATACATAATAATAAACGGGAAAACTTGAAGTTAAACGGGAAGAGGATGAGTCTTTGTCATTATGGAGAGGGGGGAGAAAGTCAAGGTGGGACCAGGTACGATTCCGGTTATAGGCAATATAGCCACTTGCCTAAGGGTCTCAAATTTAAAAGGTTCCCAATTAATAATTTTCTTTAATAGTATATTTAAAAAAAAATTAATGTCAAGTTCTCAAAAACACATTGTTAAAGAATATATTGATTGAAGATGTATAAAATCTTGTTTAACACTATAAAATTTTATTATTTAAAGACATTAATTAAAGTTAATTCAAAGAGACCCTATAAAATGTTACCCATTGAGTAGATTTAATGATTGAAGACTATTTTGCCTTTTTATCCAACGAGGTAAGGATTACGGAAAAAGGAAAACTCAGACGTGCAAGTGGACAATAGTACAACCTCAAAATGGAAGATTGGAATCATTAATCCGCGAGTCCCCTGCAGAAAGAAAGAGAAAAAAAAAAAAAAAAAGTCCAAGAGTTGACCGTACCACACAATCTCGGCCCAGAAAGTACCGGCCACATGAATAATCTGACGACCGGTTGAAAATCACGGGTCATTTTCTGCGCCTAATGTTCCAAGTTAGCCTTAGAAAACCTATTACTAGTACTTTTCTCTCAAGTTCTTTGATTTATGACAATTACGTTTACAAAGAACTTGTTTGATAAAATGCCCAAATAACCAGGCCAAAGCCCCAAGCTAGTTGTTGTTTTCTCTTAGGGACCTTGATAATGCTGAAATTTTTTGGTTTCCAACTTGCACCGTTTCCAGTTAATTCTCGTTGAAGGATTAATAGGGCAGGGTGGACTTGCCAGAAGAGCACGAAAAAGAGATGGGAGTGGAGAAGAGAGGCTTGAGAGATGTCATTGAAGTTCGTGTGGTTGCACAGACTCCATTGCTGCACACTTTCATTTGGACTTTAAAAAGTCCCAACATTTTTGTTGGATTATGGCACCTCATGAGATTGTGGCACCACAATGTTGTTGAAGCCTATGAACTTTGTAAGAGAGACCGAGAGCGCCAAAATGGAAGAGAAAGTAAGAGCCATAAATTATTTCTTTAGAGAATGAGCGTGTGAGAAGATGTTTTAGCTCAGTGTGGATTTTTTGGTTTTCATATACGTTGACAATTGACATTTTACTTTTCGGAGTTAAAGTTCGTTTTAGCTCAGTGTGGCACCTCATTTCGTGTAAGTTGGTGTTTAATTTTAGCAGGTCAAGTTTTAAATAGTATTTGTTTTCATAAAATTTTATTCTTTAAAATTTTATTATCATTACAAAAATTTCTCTCCTCATTTTTTTTTCTTATTTTTTTTTTCATTTTTTCACTAAATTTTTTCATTCTCTTCTCATTTTTTTCTCTAATTTGATAAAATTTTAACAAAATTTTATTTCCAAACACCCTGTCAGTGTTACTACGGTATTCTTCAGTAATGGGGGAAGACTTTTTAATAAAAATTGTACGTATTGTCGTTCTTTTACGGGAGAGGACTGAGGAAACTCACTAACAGGGAGTGAGCCACTCCGGCTATCTCTCAAATTTTCCTATTTCGCCTTTTATCTCCAAATTAAAATCCAAAAGGTCAAATCAGCTTCAACCCCTTTCTTCCCAAAAACATCATAATACCGGAAACACCTTCGAGAAACTAGAAACTGGTCAGATTCCTTTCATAATGGTTGCTTGAGCGACCTAAAACCTACTCCGGGGAAGAATAAGAAAGATTTGCTGACCTGACATAATGACACAGCTGTTAAGAAAATTAATTTATTTATTGAGAAAGTTATTCCCTATTTCTGGGGCCTTGGGGAGGTTTGATTCGAAGATTCAGTTCTATAGTCCTCCACCTTTAGCGAGACAATAACTTTTCTCTTTTTGACGATCATTGGCTACATAAACTTTCAAAAACCTTTCTATCACGTGGGTTGGCTTCAAAGCATCTCTAAGGCCTCCGGTTTCGACTGAACATATTAGTAGGAATTTTGCAAAGAGGATCAAAGAGAGATGTTTTACTAAATGATAAGGCACACCTAAACTACAACAAAATATGCTTTTTTGACAGATTCTTTCATCACAAAAAATCCGAATTTCGTCTCAAAAATATTTTTGGAACGGATTCCATCCATCGCGCCAATTGTCCCAATAAACACGTTACAAAAGGATTTTTAGGATGAAAATTTTGTTTCATTCCAAAAAGTATCCTTCCGAGATGAGAAGAGTTTCGTCCCAAAGTAACTTAATCGTTCAAACTCTCTTGAACGGACAGTGGAGGAAAATGTTAGAAGGGATTCCAATGGAAAATATAAATCCATTTGATAAGGAAAATTACCGTTCAAACAACTATAAAATTTTTTATGTTTGATGTTTTACATACCGTTCCAACGCTGTCAAATGGAACGTCCGTAACCGTTATTAATGCGTTATGACACTTCACACTATAATCGTTCGCACTGTTTCGAACGTTAAAGAAAAAATGTTCGAATTTTTTTTGTAACGTTCCAACGGATAGCATTAAATCTATTCGATATACTGATCTAGGCGTTCGGGCAAGAAAAAAATAGTTGTTCAAACATTGGATGAATGGAAACGTTGAAATGTTCGAACATCGGGATGCACGTTGTCTTCCGAACTCTAAAATTAACATTGGAACATATATATATATATATATATATTTTATATTAAAAAATTGCTAGAAAATTATAAAAAAATATATTAAATAACAAATTTATTAACAAAATGTACAATTAAATAATTAATCACAATTAAATAAAAAAATAATCTATCTTGGCCGTTGCGGTGGGTCTAAACTGCTTCAAGACTTTTTCCAACTCTGCATGCATCCTCGTCTTCCGAAATTAGAAATTGTAATCAATATAACGCTTAAATAATTGACAAAACAATCATTAGAAAAAAAGTAAGCTGAATAAAAAATATAAATAACTTACCTATACAACTACTTGATGTCGTTTTGGGTGAAGGTGCTCTAATCCCAGCCTAAAAAAGGCTAAGGCCCCAGACAGGGCTGATGCAGGTGGAGGATTATATCTAACTTGTTTACATCAATCTTACGCATTTTTGTAGTTTGAACACGTTCAAAACATTTTTTTTTATTTGTTAGGGAAATTAGAAAGTTTGTATTATGCATGACAAATCTAAATTTGAGGTGTTGGGCTTCAAATGTATTTGCATCATTATAAAAATATTAACATCCACGGGAAACTAATGGAGAGAATAACAAAAGCTGATCTAACATTTTTTAAACCAACATCTTTCATTATACAGAAAGAAGTAGATAGCAATACCCTAGTCAGTGATGTAGATTGAGATCCGCAAGGCCTGGCAAAATCTGAAAAGGATTGAACCAAGGGAAGAGGATAGTCCTAGGATGCCACACAACCAGGGGTAGCGGAAGCCACTCCACGCTACTAATCACGGATGCCACTCGACGCGACCAAGCCACTTGCTTGATTGGTAGAAGGATGTCACTCAACTCCAAAGCAAGAGACACTTGCAAGAATTATATTTTTCAATCCAAAAGTTCTACTTCTTTATTTTGGATATGCATCCATATATAGAGTTCATTACATCATGGTCAAGCTAGAAAAAATGGAATAATAAAGTCTAGACAATTCCAACACAAAAGAAATTAAATGCACTTTGAAATTCGCTATCTGTTGCCAGTTCCCAATGACCTAGTAGTAAAAACGTCATAACTTTCTCTAGGAATCTTCAAATGGCACGAGGTCAAGTGCGTTTGAAACTAGAGATGTAGAGGTTTACAATGATTTATCGCACGCCTACTAACTCTTCGTAAATCATTCCAGAATTTAATTTTAATTTATCCCAAGGTGCCTACCCCGAGATGCATTATGCTACGTTACCCGGGGCTACAAATAATGCCCCTGCATCATTCTCCCCTTCTTGAAAAGAACTCGCCTTTGAGTTTGAGTTAAGATTTTCCCACAGTAACAGATCCAACTTCTTGAGCTCTTCACTTGAAATCCATGCATCTTTGGAACTCGATTTCCTTGGCCAACGAACCAAGTATTGTGTGTAAGTGCCATGCCGAGTTGTGATAGAACACACATCTAGAACATCAATGGACTCTCGTGGAGAGTTAGAGAGGCCGCCTTAAAAATCCTTTGGTTCCATAGCAATCTGCTCCTCATCTCCATAATAAGGATAAAGATCACATATATTGAACGTAGGACTTATTGAAAATCCAGCAGGTAATTCAATGCGATAAGCATTTGGACCCAACTTCTTTAGAACTCGTCAAGGGCCAAACTTCTTTTGTTTTAGCTTGTTATAATTACCCATAGGAAATCTCTCCTTCCTTAGATAGACCATAACCAGATCTCCTTTCTTGAACGCTAGCTTCCTCTGATGAACATCAACCTTTGATTTATACATTTGAGTAGAATGCTGCAATTGACATTGAACTTGTTCATGAACCTCTTTTATGTGCTCAACAAACTCTTTAGCTTCCATACTTACTCTTGCTTGATTTGGCAATGGCAGGAGATCAAGAACATGACTCGATTGTTGCCATAAACAGCTTCAAATGGAGGCATCTTGGTTGATTGATTGGCTGAACTATTGTATGCAAATTCTGCTTGAAAAATGACAAAGTCCCACTTATTTGGATGCTCTCCCACTAAACTTCGCAGCAAATTTCCAAGAGATCTATTCACCATTTCAATTTGTCTATCAGTTTGAGGATGGTAAGCACTAGAAAATTGCAAATGAGTCCCAAAAATTTCCATAGTGTCCTACAAAATTGACTAACAAACTTCACATCACGATCTGAAGTAATGGACTTTGGAATGCCATGTAGACGAACAACTTCTTTAAAAAATAAGGCAGCTATATGAGATGCATCAGTAGAATTCTTACATGGATAAAGTGAGCCATCTTGGAGAAATGATCACTACCACAAATATGCAATCAAACTCGTGCTGTGTTCTAGGCAAACCAAGAACAAAATCCATTGATATGTCTTCCTAAGGAGCATTAGGGATTGATAAGGGTTGATAATAATTAGCGTTTTAAACTCCTCCTTTGGCCTTTTGACATACTAGACAGTTTTGCACAAATCGAGCAACATCACGCTTCAATGTAGACCAAAAGTACCGCAACTTCATAAGAGCTTCAGTTTTGTCCCTTCCAAAATGTCCACCAAGTCCTCCAGCATGCAATTCTTCAATGAAAAATAACCTCAAAGAACCCTCCGACAAGCAAAGTTGATTGCCTTTGAATAGATAGCCATTGATCAACAAATAATCTATTCTCTTCTCATCATTCAAATCCTGTAATACTTTTGAAAAGAATGGATCTGAACATAATATCTTGGTAAGAGGTCAAAACTAGTGATTTCATAAGATAGAGTTGTCAACAAGCTAGGTCGTTGACTCAAAGCGTCAGCAACTTGTTTGATGATCCAGCTTTGTGTTGTAGAACAAAAGAGAACTTCTCATGGTATGAAACCCAGCTAGCTTGATGAGAATTAAGCTTCTTTTGTCCCTTCAAGAATCCAAAGCTTCATGGTCTAAAAGAGAACAAACTCCATACCAATGAAATAATGTTCCTAATGCTGTAAAGCTTGTACAATTGCATATAAACTCTTTATCATAGGTTGAATATTTCAGCTTTGCATCACTGAGTTTCTCACTGAAATAAGCAATAGATTTTCCTCCTTGCAAAAGAACAGCTCATATGCCAACATTTGATGCATCACACTCCACTTGGAATGGATTAGAAAAATCTGGTAGTGCTAGAATTGGTGCTTCAACAATTTTGAACTTCAACTTTTGGAAACTACTGTAAGACTGATTGGACCACTGAAATTCCTTCCTCTTTAGAACATCCATCATTGGAGCAACAATGGTGCTGAAATGTTGAATAAATCTTCTGTAGAATGAGGCTAAACTATGAAAGCTTCTCATATCGGTTAAGCTTCTAGGTGTAGGCCAATCAAGAATAGCTATTACTTTCTTATCATCCATCTTCATGCCTTCTGCACTCACAACATAGTCTAGAAATGCGACTTGATCAGTCATGAACGAGCACTTCTTAAATTTCATGTAGAGATGGTTTTCAATGAGTACTTTGAAAACATTGGATAGGTGTTCCAAGTGTCACACTTTATCCTTGCTGTAAATCAAGATATCATCAAAATACACCAAAACATACTTGCCCATGAAGATCTTCAATACTTGAGTCATAAGTCTCATGAAAGTGCTTGGGGCATTGGATAGTCCAAATGGCATAACCAACCACTCATACAAACCATCCTTGGTTTTAATAGTAGTCTTCCACTCATCACTTTCTCTAATTTTGATTTGGTGATAACCACTTTGCAAATCAATATTAGAGAATAATTTAGCATCAGCAAGGTCATCAAGCATATCGTCTAGTCTAGGAATGGGAAACCTATACTTAACTGTAATCTTGTTAATAGCTCTACTATCAACACACATTCTCCATGTTCCATCATTCTTAGGAGTTAAAAGAGTAGGAATTGCATCAGAACTAAGGGATTCTCTTATCAGCCTTTTTTTTCAACAAGTCAATTACTTATCTTTGTAATTCAGCATGTTCACTATAGACATTCTATAATGAGGCAAGTTAGAAAGAGTAGCACCTAGAGTGAAATCAATTTGATGCTGAAGGTTTCGAAGTAGTAGTAAACCATTAGGAAGCTGATCAGGAGCTAGGCCTTTGAATCCATCCAACAAGCCTTGAACATCATTCGGAACCTCCTTTGCAACTCCTTGAACATCTATCCAACAAGCCTTGGTGAAACATCTTTCATATGGGACAACTGTCATGCCCCGAACGCTAGCTCAGCGAGGCTAATGACAGCCGCGAGCATTCCCAACAAGGAACACTCCAGCGTACTTACTAAATTTTTTTTTTTTTTTTTTTTTTTGCTTTATATCGCTAGCGATTAACGTGCATACGAAACATTAGAACCTATTTCTAACATTTGCATCTCGATCAATAACTTGAAGTAATTACAACACAGTCTCAAAATACCAATCGGTTAAAAACCTTAAACTTTACTAGGCCGAATAACCCATGACCACCACACAACGGAGGCTCATGTCGGCTCTTCCAAAAAATTATATCTAATCCTTTAATGAAACAACAAAAAGGGAAGAGGACATCCTCGTCGGTCCCTCTTCTAGGTTTCCCACCTGAAATGTTGTCTGGAATGGTACAATTTAAAACTGTGAGTCGAAAGACTCAGTAAGGGTTTATATGCAATAAATAATGCATGTCTTGCATAAATCATGAATGTACATTGATGCTTGCATATGCATGAGACAATGTACTTGTACTTGATCTTGAAAAAAAAACATTTCTTGCTTGAAAATATTTCTTTCTTGAAAACCTTTCTTTCTTGATTTGGCTACTTATCACGCTCCATTTACCCCTGAAGTCAGGGTTGTGCGTTCCTTTCGGAACTATTCCCTTTTTCCCTTGGGAACACATCATTTGGTTGAGCTAGCCCTTGTTGTGGCCCCAGGCCTGATGGCTAGACTCAACCCTTGGAGGTTCACACCTTCTTGCAAGCATCCTTCGGTGTGATTGCACATACCTCGGGACTACCCATCCTTCTCTCATTCGTCCTTCGGAGTGGGTGCCCCTTAGGAATCATCCATCCTTCTCGCATTCGTCCTTCGGAGTGGATGTCCTATCTTATTGGTACGGTACCGACCATCTTATTTAGTCCTTTAACTTGACTTGTGATAACATACTTATCATTTTTCATTTGCACAAAGAAACTTATGCAAATGCTCATGTCATGTCATGCTTGATAATGCCATGCTTGATAATGAGAAATCATAATACTCCTCATGCTTTCATTTGCACAAAACTTTCTTTTTCATTCAAGAAAATCATGCAAATGCTCGTGTCATGCCATGCTTGATATGCTTATTCATAAATACTTTTCATGCTGTGTATCATTCCAGTTTTTCGGAAAAACGTAAGTTTCTACTTACAAATTCCACTTACCTCCGTCCACTTGAGCGAATGGCAGCACCTTGCCTACAATTGATTCATACTAAAGTTATTCATAGGCTTACTAAATGTATAGAGTAGTCACTCAATTATTCACAACTCATCATACAAAATCACCACCCATATTGTTTGACTTATCAATGGTGACCCTATAATACAAATGTTCTTCTAAGGATGCCGAAGCCATAAGAATTGGATTCTAAACTGATCCTTACACAAATTTTCATAACATATCAAAATTCTAAGTAATTTGAAGCTCATTTGCTACTCAAAACCTTCACCCGAAAATACAAGCTGCTGAGGACGTCCAAGCGGGCAGCCCCGACGTCTCCAACTTAAAAATTCATAACTTCAAAATCATGGCTCCAAATTACATGAAATTTATTCTGAAAGATTCAGCTCTCATAGGTCAAGATTGGGGGTAAAATTCACAACAGCAGGATTTACTATACATTTTCACAAACACTTCTTATTAGGCGAAAATCCTACAACAACGCTGTTGCTGATTCCAGCTCGGCCCTCCATTTTCAAAATACTACAACTCATTCATTTTACCTCTAAATCACACGAAATTTATCTTAAAATGTTCCTCTTCCTTAAACTTAAAATTCAAGACCAACCTCGTAAAATTTGGACTTAAAATGATCCCTCAAAAGGTATCCGAAATGAGCTAACATTCCGGACGTGCAAGGCTGCTGGCAGCTTGACGTCCGGGCCTTGAACAACGCATATCTCACTCGATAGTTATCGGAATCATCCAAGGTATGGCTTAAAATCTTCCTATTTCCTAGGCCTACGATCTAGGATCCTCTTAAGATCAAGGGATAAGCACAAGTGCATCAGAACACACTCCAAATTCGAGCCTTGAAATCTGCAGAGATTAAATTTCAGCAACAACAATGATCTTCTCAACCTTCCAAACCTCCAACAACCAAAACCCTAATCTCTTCATGTCACAACCAACATCCAAGGCTAATTTAACATCTCATAACAGCAACCATTCTCTCACATTCTTCCCACTTTTACAACTCCAATTCAAAGTTTACAACAAAAATCATGATTCCATCTTCATCAAGCTAAAACTATTGCATTTACCCATATCTTTTGGGCTTTTTATCAAACACCTAGGGTGCATTATTGATCCTCTTGCATATTTTTTTGATCTGAACATATATCTAACACTTAGGGCTTGGTGGTTCTCAACAAGACTAACATGCATAAACCTAATACATCAAACCAATAAATTCGGCCATACATGCTCAAAATAGATTTCAATCCTCTCTTAGGCCTTTTATCAAACACTTAGAGCACATAAACGATTTCTCTTGAACCCTCATTTCAGATCTAGCCATATTTCCCCATGTTTTCATGTAAGATCTATACTACCCTTAAATACTTGCAAGATCTACACTAAACACCCATGAACACAAGGAGAAAACAACCTAGACAACTACCATCAAAACAACAACCAACCATCAAAAGAAAACAAGAAGAAAATGGGAGAGATGGGGTAGTGTTTTTCGGCCAGCAGAAAGGGCCGGATTTACCTTTGTTTTCTCCTCTTTCTCCTTCTTCTTCTTCCTCTTCTTCTTCTTCTTCTTTCTTCTTCTTCTTCTTCTTCTTCTTCTTCTTCTTCTGGTTGGGTGTCTTAGGGCAAGTGAAAGGTGCGGTTTTTAGGGCAAGGGAAATGAAAAATGCGGCAAGAGAGGGGGGTGTTAGGCGTGAATTTGTTTTGGGGGGGGGGGGGGAAAGACAAGGCTGCCCCCCCCCTTTTCTTTCCCTCCTTCACGTGATTTCCCCCCTCTTTCACTTTTCTTTTTTTTTTTTTTTTTTTTTCCTTTTATTTCCAGCTACCATATAAATTACCCCAATCATGCCTTCCCATTTTAAACCTAAGTCTCACACATTTTCAAGGTTAAAGCCCTAATTAAATTCTTCCAAATATTGTAACTTAGGGACATATTCCATTAATTAAAATAATTAGCCTAATTAATCTCAATTACTCAAACTTTAACAAACAATTGCAAATAATATAACATTTAAATCCTAGCTTAAAACTCATAAAAACGCTAGGGGAAAATTCCACCTAGACATAACTTTAGATTAATCTCCCCATACATGCCTCTCTCGAAAATTAGAGTAATAATAATAATTAGAGCAATACAAACTTAGGGAGTCATAATCCTTTAAAATGATAGAAATAAGGTTGGGGTCTCACAACAACACATACTTCACACCATTGTGGATAACGGTGCAAGTGTTTCTTCGCCCATCATGGTAAACTCTCCCATCAAATTGCCATGGTCTTCCAAGAAGCAAATGATAAGCATCCATGGGCAGCACGTCACAATAAATATCATCTTCATACTTGCCAATGGAAAACTTTAGTTTACTCCTTTGTGTTACCATGATTTCTCTACCTTTTTTTTTAACTAAGAAACATTGTATGGCTTTGGATGACGCTCACAAGAAAGTTTCAGCTTTTCTACCATCACCTTTGGCACCATATTTTCATAACTTCCCAAATCAATCATCAAGAAGCACTTCTTTCCATTGGAAAGACAATAGGTTTTGAAAATATTATGCCTTAACCATCTATCATCTTCTTGAATAGTCATAACTCGTTGGATTATAAGGCTTTCTGCATCACAATCACCTTCACAATATTCTACTTCCTCATCCTCAGCTTCTTCATCATAGATTGGCTCTTGATCCACATCTCCTTCTTCTTCCAACAAGTGTAATTCAGATTTCTTATTTGGATATTCATAGGATCTATGCCCAACTTCATTACATCTGAAACATCTAATGGAAAATGAGTCAGATTTTCCACGCTCCTTACTCACCCCACCATGTTGTTGAGCTGGGTTTTGAGAGATAAGAGCCAACTTTCTTTCTTCTCCCTCACCATCTTCGAACTTTCAGCTTTTTGGTATGAACTCTATTTCATTTTCTCCTCTGCGTTTAGCACCTTTTGATATGTTTCCTCCAGAGAATGAAACGAATGCATCATAAGCTCACTCTTGAGATTATATACTTTAATCTACTAACATATTTTGCCACCAATTGATCATCGGATTCTTGCAAATTCACACAACTCATAAGTTTGTAAAAATGCTCTGTATAATCACCAACAGATTGCTCCATTCGTTGATGCAATTGATGGAACTTTTGGTAGAGTTTGAGAATAATCTAAAGGTAGAAACTTCTCATCAAGCTTCACCTTCAACTCAACCCAAATATTGATTCTTGGAATTCCTCTGCGATCTCTATTGCGTTGATATTGCTGCCACCATTTTAGAGCATGACCCTTCAACTTCATTGCAACGAATTGGACTTTTCTTTCATCCAAGAAATCTTTCCATTCAAGAAAGCTTCTAAAGATGTCATCCAATCACAGTACTCATCTGCATCAAGCTTCCCATCAAAGTCTTACACACAAACATGGATGCTTCGATCATTGTTTTCTAAAGCACGAGCCAAACATTCCATGGACCATTGAGCAGCAACTCTTGGCTCAACAAAAGAACTAGAAGAAGATGAATGGTCATCTCAGTAATTGTCATCATCAAAAAAGACATTGGTGCAGTTTCTCAACTCCTATGGCTTCGAGTTGGTAAAGTTTGAAGATGCTAAAAAAGTTCATTCACCATGTTCGTAAGTGTTTGATTTGATTCCCTAATGCCACAAGTTCAGCTTGCACATTATCACGCTCTGTATTTCTTTGACATCGTGGAGGTATTGTGAAAGGCCAGGAGATACGAAGAAAGTAGAAATCTCAAAATTCTAAAGGAAAACTCAATCACCACAGTAGGAAAACTTGCTCTAGTACCAATTTGATGCAGATCAGGATCCATAAGGCCTGGCAAAATCCGAAAAAGATTGAAGCAAGGGAAGATGATAGTCTAGGCACTCGCTTGATTGGTAGGAGGATGTCACTCAACTCTAAAGCAAGAGACACTTGCAAGAATTATAATTTTGAATCCAAAAGTTCTCTGTCATACCCCTAGCTTTTGTTTATCATAGCATTCATTTGTATGTGTAATACAAGTTTGGGTTTAGTAGTGCTTTAGTGCTTGATGTATTAGTTTCAAAACCTTGACTAGGGCCTGATTTAATGAGAATTGGAGTTCACAAGTGACCAATCTTTTATTCAGGATGTTGAGATGCACGTTTTGAGCCAATTTAATTTTGGAAGCCAGCAGGACAGGTTTTCGTTAAAACCCGTAACACGTAATTTTTGTTCTACTAGTAGGTCGGGAGTTTATCCATGAGATTACAGTTCAATTTTCGGAGACATTCTATTTTTCAGAAGCTAGTAGGATGTATGATAAACATCGTTGGAAATTGACAAAACTTAGCAACAAGTCTGGGAAACTTAGTCACTACGCTATATAATTTCGGCTGCCCTAGATGATGACACATAGAAGGCTAGAAAGCACGAGAAATCAAGGCTAGAAGCAAGAGGAATCAAGGCTAGAAAGCATGATGAAGCAAGGCTAAACCTAGAGAGCACGAAGTGTCAAACACCGGGTGAATTGCCGGTGACTTGCCATAGCTACCTATGTTGCTAGGTGTTGACGTAAGAAGAACATAGCCTTTTGACTCACCAGAGCTAGCCTAGATAGGCCAGAGACATGTCGGAATGTAACCGGTCCATGTTTTCCTATAAATAGGGGGTTTAGCCATTAGAAAAACTTACCATTTGAGTGAAATCGTAGAACTTTCATAGAGAAGAGAAACGGAGTAATGAAGAAGAGGGAAGGCTAGAAGAAGCAAGAGGGAATTCGAGTAGAAAAGGAAGAAACAAAGCTTAGAAGATCAAAGGAGAATTTTAGTTTACTAGAGGTAAAGTTTAGCTTGGTTATCTTTGATTTCGATTCAAAAGTTTTCAAGAAGATTGTTGTGAATCTCTTGTGTTTTCAAAATGATTATTAGATCTATTGATGTTTTTCATGATCTTGATGAAGAACAAGCTTGTCTTTTTCAAAATAGTATCATTTTTAAAGTTCGATTCATTATTTAGGTGGTTTCAAGTTTTGATCTGTTTATTTGCAAAAATTTTCCCAAGTTATATTTTCAAAGCTTGAACATATTTTTTTGAAGGATTCTTTGTGATTTCAAAACTCTATGTCATTTTGATTGTGTCAAAATATTTATTATTTCTATGTGGAGATTAATTGGATTTTAATCATGAAACGACGTACTTTTTTTTATTCACAACACCTTTCTTTTTCTTTTGAAAAATGTCAATTACTTTTATGATTTCCAAGGGATGTTTTAGGGTTAATGTATGGCATATCATGTAATGCGGGGCATTGACATGAGACATGCATACTTAACTTGTGCTTTGAAGTTGTGACAATATTGTGTACATGAGGATGTGAACCACATGTTGTCGAATCCTGGCCGCTCCAACGTATGCGGAAAGATCCTAAATATGGATATTTTTACTCTGGGAGTAATGTCGTATGCCGTATGCCATATATATCACTCTGGCCCAGTGATTCACTCTGGAAGTGAGACCATATTTTGCTCTAAGAGTAATGCTGCATAATACCAGCCATATTTTACTCTAGGAGTAATGTCGCATAATACCAGCCGTATTTTACTCTGGGAGTAATGTTGCATAATACAGGAGTAATGTCAAAGGGTGGAGGTTGAAATTTGAAAAGATCATTTTTAAAGAATTGAGTCTTTTCCTCCACTTTCATCTTCTGCTATATTATTGAATTGATGAACGAGTTTTTTCAATGTCTTTTCATGTTATCTGCTATCTGTTGTACTAACCACTAGCTTTATTGAGTCATTTGGACTCACCTATTATTTGTTATGTCTTTAATAGATGTCTAAGGTACCGTTTGTTTCCCCAATATTTTGGGGCATGAAAATTTTCAACAAAACAAACACACTTCAAAATTTTTAACTTTTGCACATACACACTTCACTTTTCACAAACCCCAATAAATTCAATAAAGTAAAGATTCCCAAAATTTCGAGAATATTCTCCAAAATTTTGGCAAACAAACACCCCCTAAGTATTACCTAGGTGAATTTACTAAAGAAATACGTCACA
This sequence comes from Morella rubra, assembly GCA_003952965.2. NCBI lineage: Eukaryota > Viridiplantae > Streptophyta > Magnoliopsida > Fagales > Myricaceae > Morella > Morella rubra. The sequence continues at coordinate 194,139 of RXIC02000012.1, forward strand.
GTCCTTTGGTTTTGTAGCTGAAATTTGGTGTTTGGGACTATGAACCTGGAGGTGATAGTAGACGGAAGGGGTCATCCCTGAAGTATCCCAAATCTAGACGATGATTTCGGCCAGACTGAGCAGAGTGATACGGAAGACGAGAATTAGGGTTTCTCCAATCTTATCTACCGTAGTTAGTCTTTAGTTGTAGTTTTCTTTATACGCTTTTGTAGTATGTATGAAGGAAGTTTGGTAGTCTTTTGTTTTACTACAGTATGAATAAAAGATCCTGAACGTGTTTCTTACTTAGAAAAGTTGTTGCTTTAACAATTCTTCCATTCATCGTAACCTCAGTTTAACAACAGCGTCCATTACTACAAGACAGCGCTAGAGATTTCACGATCCGGGCTATTACATTCTCCTTTTTTTATTTTTGATATGCATCCATATATAGAGTTCATTACATCATGGTCAAGCTAGAAAAAATGAGATAATAAAGTTTAGACAACTCCAATACAAAAGAAATTAAATGCACTTTGGAATTCCCCGTCTGTTGCCAGTCCCAATGACCTGTAGTAAAAATGTCATAACATTCTTTAGGAATATTCAAATGGCACAAGATCAAGTGTCTTTGAAACTAGAGACATATAGCTTTCCAACAATATTTCTCATGCCTGCTATCTCTTCATAAAGCGTTCTAGAATTATATTTTAATTTACCCCGAGGTGCCTACCCTGGGATGCACAATTACTACGTTACCCCGGGATGGAAATAAAGCCTCTGCATCAGTTAGTAGGGCCGGACTTCTAAAAAACTTTTGGCCACACATCAGACCTACAAAGCAGTTCTTTGCATGTTCTAGTTTGGAAGGAAGCAAATTTGATGCCACAATTATTTGCTTCCTTCCAAATTGTGGCATACAAAGAACTGCTTTGTAGGTCTGATCTGTGGCCAAATGAATTTCAAAAGTCCGGCCCTATTGACAAAAGTATTGTTCTCTATTTTTTTCCATAAAATGAAAGATGACATATTGAAAAATATTGGATTAACTTTTATTATTCTATCAATTAGTTTCCTCTGTGTGTTAATATTGTTACAATGATGCAAATCTATTTGAGGCCCAACACTTCAAATTTAGATTTTTGTGCATAATGCAAAACTTCTAATTTTTCTAAAAAAAATTAAAAACGTTCAAAGACGTTCAAATGAAGACAATATGTACAAACAATATAAATTTACCGTTCAAACATGACTGTCAACCCTGCAAATGAACAATTTCAGCAATCTAGTTCGAACGCACACTTTACAGAGCTCGAATATTGCATAAACCCACGAAAATCACTGATCCAAAAACTCCTAATCAATCCCAAAAATATGTTTTATTACTCCTAAAACATGCATTCAACACCCCAAAACACGTATGAAGCAAACCACGAGCATTTAAAAAATTCTAACGATCATCTAAACATTTGTTTTATATCTTTGTTGAAAACTAAAATGGTGCTCTCTTAAGAAATAGTTCTGCCTTCAAAGAATTATAACAATGCAAGTTTTTTTGTATTTTGTAGGGTTATGTATCTTGTGACTTCTTTAAATGGTTAGACCCACCAGTTTTGGCACAAAACGAGGAGATGTTGGCTGACCTTGTTCGTAAGCTTAAAAGAATGGACGAACAACTTCTAAGGCAGCAGACATGGGAGTGGCGATTGAAGGCAATATTAATTGGCTCGTTGGCTATGTTCTGATGTAATCAAAATAGTTTAAGTCGTGTAGAATGTGTTTGTAACATATAGGGTACTAAAGGTGTGGTCCCCTAGTTTCTGTAAATAGATAGGGCACTAACGGTGTGGTCCTTAGTCGTGTAGAATGTGTTCGTAAGTTGATTGTAAAGCTGAAGATTATAATGACTTGTGGTCCCTCAGTTGGACATTTTGACTTTATTTTTAGTAATTAACAACTTCATTTTGAGTACTTGATATTGTGTATATTTTGAGTAATGAACAACATATAGGAGGCACGAATTTGTAAACCATTTCTGAACAAGTACCAAATCTGAATGTAATGACCTGGAGTCCATGAAATCATGCCTACTAATGACTAGAGTTGAACAAATACCAATTTCATGAATGTAATGACCTGTGAATACCATTGTCTATAAAATGAACAAATACTACCATCTGAATTTCAATACCAAAATTGTAGACAAATTTCAATACCAATCTGAACAAAATACCAACATATTTGCAAACTTGAACAAACAACATTTGAACTTGTCTAAAAAGTGTACAAAACAGATGCAAGACATCCACAAAATGATGTCTATCCACAAAACATCACGTTTACACAACACATATAGTTTATCCACAAACATCACTTCCAAAACATCTATAAACAAAATCATTGCATTGCCTTCTACTTGTTCTTCCATGGTCATCTATGCGGCAAAGATGCAGGCTAAGCACTAGATTGTCTGTTTGGACCCGTGGGTTGTAGTGGTGTGGCCTTTTTTCTCCCCCTTGAAGTACCTGGTTGGGTCCTTGGGTGCTACTCTGGTTAGGTACTTGCCCAATGTTCCGAACTTGATGGCACATCCAAAACCTCGCCTCTTAAAACTTTTGAGCATTCACATTAGAAGTTCTCTAACAACAATAAAGTTTACATAAAATAGAGTTTTGCTCTTATTACCACAACGTTTGCATTGGCAGAAGTTCTTGTAAGGGTACGCTTCAAAGTTGTGGCCTCTTCAGTAGGGGATGTTTCAGCTTGTTGTTCAGGAACATGTACACAACAACAATTAAAAAATCAAACTTAAACTAAAATAATCCAACAAGGTTATTGAACATATACCCATGCATTAACATTGGTGTTGCCACGTGTTCGAATTCTCGTTGTTCTAGCAGTGGATGTTCTAGCTTGTTGTTCAGTAACTTGCAGTTGAACCATTAAATTTGAACTTAAACCAAAATAATCTAACAGATCGTACAAGTTTATTGAACATACACCAGTCTATTAGTGTTACTGTTGACACTTGTTTGAGTTCTTGTTGTTCCAGCAATAGATGTTCCAACAGCTTCTCCAGTACCCTCCACAAAAAAATACAAGTTAGTGCTTTCTTAAACCTAACATTTTCTATGTTCCAGCTATGTTAAGTATATACCAGTGTTCTAGCATTGGCCATTGCAAGTTTTCTACAAGTTCTCGCGTTGTGGCTATCAACGCAAGTTTTGCACCGGAGAGCATATCTAGCTCGTGTGACCCGATATGGGAGTTGCTATTCATCCGCTACTCTACTCTAACTCTGGCCTTCCAGCGGGCACCCTCACTTGAGGGGGCATCAGTGGATTAGTATCGATGTGTGGCCAGTCATCCGGGTCTAGCATAGCATGAATCTTTCCAACATACGAGACAGTATAAATGTCCTTTGGATCAACTTTTATTATTCTATCCATTAGATTCCTATGCATGTTAATAATGTTAGAGTGATGCAAATCCATTTGAGGCCTAACACCTCAAATTTAGATTTGTCGTGGAGAATACAAAACTTCTAATTTTCTAAAAAAATTAAAAACATTCGAAGAAATTCAAATGAAGAGAATTCGTCATAACAGTATAAATTTACCGTTCGAACATGGCCATCATCCCTGCAAATGAACAATTTTAGCAATCTAGTTTGAGCGTACACTTTTACAGAGTTCGAAAGCCGCGTAAAACACACGAAAATCACCGATCCAAAAACTTTCAATCAATCCCCAAAATATGTTTTTTTACTCCTAAAACATGCATTCAACACCTCTAAACATGTATGAAACTAACCACAAGCATTTAAACATCAATTTCGTCAACAAATTCATGCCACAACAATAAAAAAGTCTATATCTAAAAAACTAATATATTCATTGATTAAGTTGATAAAACTCACCTTCCAAAACACAAACAAGCTCCATTTGAGTATTTTCCTACAACAATAAGACAAAAAACGTAAGATTTATGTATAAAAAGAAAACTTGGGTGAATTTGTGGTGTCTTGAGAGTTTGGGGGAAATGAGGTCTCATGGTTGAGCCTATGATATTTGATTTCGGGGAGTCCGTTTGAACGTTCTTGGTCCTGTTAGAATGGTACACCAAAAAGAGGTGGGAAAAAATGCTCATAAATTAGCATTCGAATAGACTTTTCGTACTTTTGAACGGTTGTTTTTTTTTATCTGAACGACATCGTTAGTTTTCAAATAACGTTCTAACGGTTTTTCTTATTTTTTAGATTTCTTAATATCATAATAATTTTATATGATAGTAATTTTATGCGATAATAATTTTATATGATAAAAAAATATTTTATTATTTGTCTTTATTTTGTCATTATTTTATTTAATAATAATTTTATCGTATTATTACAATTTTCCTATTATTCCGTGTTATTTCCTTTTTCATCACAGTTTAATTACCAAATAAAAATACGCATAAATCAAAAAATAAATTAGATGATCAAGTATAAATATTATAATATATACAAACATAACTGTTTGGACGTCTGAAATAAACATAAATACACGACAAAATAATATAAAAAACTACTGGGACTTCTTGTTTAGCTCCACCACCAAGTCGTATGGATAACTAAAACATTGAACGGATAATATTAAAACATTGAACTGATAATATTAAAATAGTTCGAACGGATAACGAAAAACATTGAACGGAACACTGTTCGAATGATAATACCTAAATCCACTGTTTTAGGCAACAATTCGATGCATGATAAAAACGGTGTGTTTTAGAACAATTGTTCGAACGACACAAATATCCGTTCGAACACTGTTACAAGAAAACGAAAATGGCCGAGTCGACTTGACGATTTTCAAACTCCCTAAAAAACTACATTTCTACGTACCAAATCATTCCCAAACAATCCTAAACTAACTAGAAACATACACATTCAACAACATGCACTTATTTTTCAAGATTCATAGCATATTCAAATCAAAATACATGAAAACAAAATCTGTGCAAAAAAACTACGAAAACAAAGCTTTTGTGGATTAAAATGCGTTAAAAAACATACATGTAGTGTGTAGAGGCTAGGAAATTCTAGTTGCATGGAGGTAACAAGGAAATGAGAGATTGAGTGAAAAATTTGGTGACTTTGTGAAAGTGTGAGGAAATGAGAGGGTCAGGAGTGTGTTATAATCCGATGATCGTTCAAACGATCGATAAAAAAGCGTCAGAAACCATTTGTTATCGAATGATTCATATTCCCAATTTTCATAGTTCGTTCGAATGGTATTAAAAAATAATAAAATTGATGATGACAAGATGTGCATTTATTATGGTGGGTAAAAAAATGCATTCAAACGGTTTTATGTTTTTCGGGACATGAACGGCATCCGAAAAGATTCTCTGTCATTCGAACGGATGTTTTTAAGAATTAACACTGAGGATTTGGGTACCGAGATTTGCATGTTTGTTCGAACGGGTTATTTAAGTTCGATCGGCAGTGGAAATTGGCGTTAGGACATTAATTTATTCGGTCGAGTGCTTGCAAAACCATGTAAGTATAGTTCGAACGGGTATTTGAATGTTTGAACGGGATGATTTGAACAAATGAATCTGTCTTTAAAAGTACTCTTTTTTTGGGACGGGAATATTCCATCCCAAAAACTAAGTCAATTTTTTTGCGATGGTGCGTTTCCGTCCCAAGAAAAAAAAAACTGTCGCAAAAAAAAAAAAAAAAAAAAAAATTTGGCTTTGAATTTTTGTCCCAAAAACAATACTTCCTATTTTTTTTCAAGACGTAATCGAAAATCTGTCCCAAAAAGTCAAATTTGTTATAGTGTTAATAAAGTGCATCATTGAACTTGGTCGGTCATTAAGTTCTATAGGACTCCTAAACCGGTGGTCTCTCTTGGAGGCGTCCAATCCCCACGCAAGGAATCTTGTACCAAGTATTTATCTACCCAAAAACACCAAACAGGAACACCATATTTAAGAAAAAGAAAGGTTGTACTACTTTGTTTGGAAACATTGGGGTATCTTTATAAGCGTTCCTGGAACATCTATTCCCACAGCACAATGATGGCCACAAAGGGAGACTGAAAAGTTAAACTAGTACTCTCAATTGTCAAAGAATATATGTTTTCTTTCTTCTTTTTTTTTTTTTTTTTTCTAAACCAAAGTAGAATAAAATGTTTTCACCCTCTCTAGATGGATGGTCAATTCAACAATGTGGACTCGTGAGTATTAGACAGCTCAAAAAGCTGTTATATTGTAGGAGAGAGCATTGAAATTAAGGGAGCTGTTAAACAAAGCAATTAGTAAATGGTTAAATAAGAAATTAAAGTGCACCTATAGCTATAACGCTTCAATGATATTACTAGAATCAGTCATTTTTTATCCCTATTTGACAAAAAGCCGACGCTAGCTCCTAGTTTTGATTGAAGCTGTTGTAAGATTAGGTTGGAGCTGCTGGTTTAGTAAACTTATGGGCGGTGGATCTAACTTTTCTACCATCATTGGCTTCGTAAATGTCAATTACTTCTAAAATTGGGCTTTCAAGTTTAATTATCACACGCATGCTAATTGGGGACATGTCTTTGGTCTTCTAACATCTTCTCAAACTCAAATGTGTATTAATTAATGGGGTTTTCTCGAGCTCTTGAATGCTAGCTAATTCCTTCCCTCTTTCTCATGGTCCATAAACTAGTTTTTCTCTCTGATCACTTTCGTAATGCTGAGTCCCTATCGGTGTTTTTTGTTGCATGGGCTGGTTGTCATGCAACCTATTGGCAATACTCAGTGGTAAGAATTAGGTCATTTGATCCTTACGTACACTCGTATATATTGAATACTGTGGTCGAAAAGCTCGTGGGCCAAAGAAAGGGTGGTTGTCTTCGTCTGTTAGTGCCGTGAAAACCTGTTGTAAATCGCCTAGACAGCCGTTGTGACTTGTGAAGTTGTGAGAGCGAGTGCGTGCGTGGATTTAAAATTTATATAATATATATTGTATAAATTTTAAGTCCATATATATATATATCTCGCTATTTTTTCTTCTGAAGTGTCTATAAGAACCCTGCTTCAGCTTCTCGCACATTGGCATCACTGTTCTTCCTCTGTTTCATTCACTGTATTACGCTTCCATCCTCTACTCCATCGTTCCTCAAACTAGTTATCAAAACCTGATCAGGACGTGAGGTATAATATAACCTCCTATTGGTTTGTTTAAATTAACCTTCTCAATGGTTTTGCCTTTGTTTTGTAAAGTTTAGTCGTAGTTTAGATGGAATAAAAATTCATTGGTGTCTATTCAGGATTGAGATGATACAGATCAAAATGACTAATCAGAATGTGGTTGTTTCTTGATTGTTTGAGACACAGAAAGACGTAGAAGTCAGCGCTGTTCTAACCCGCGATGCTGGAACGGCTCGGTGCACTTGTTGGGTGTACTGGTGGAGGATCCAGAGTCCGTGCCTGGGTTGCTGCGATAAGAGCTTCCTCACCGACGCGAATCAACTCCATGGCGACTGTGCCTGAAACCGATGAGCATAACTCTGGGATTGTAAGAGTCCGCCTCTTTCTTCTGATCCTTATAAAGTTTCTCTCATCAAATAGGTAGTTTGCTATCTAAATGTAAGATTGTTCCATGGGTGTATCTACAGCTCCGCCATCCATCCGCATTACAGAATTTCGAGCGTATAATATCCGCTTCCAAGGGGAAGCAGTGATGTTTCTGGATTATGATGGTACCCTTTCTCCAATTGTGGAAGATCCAGATAGAGCATTCATGTCCAGAGAGGTTAGGGACTTTTATATTTCCTTTTTTCTTTTTAGAGCCGATTTCGAGGTTCATGCACTTTGTCTTTGCTTCAGAATTTTTAAATGGAATGACATTCTCATATCATTAATTCGAGTTCGTTAGCATATGAGTGTGAAGCGCTATGAAGCAATGGCTGAGATTAAGAGACGACAAAAAATTCCGACGGTCGTGATAGGCACACGTCTTTTAATGAGAAAATCCACCGTGGCTCATACCCACCCGCCCGAGAATGCCCACCCGCTTGAAACAAAAACAAAAAAAACCCTTCTTCTTCAAATCTCATTAATTCCTTTATTCTTTAAAGCAGATGAGAGAAGCTCAAAGGGATGTTGCTACGTACTTCCCCACAGCCATCGTGAGTGGGAGGTCCAGGGATAAGGTGCATTTTTTTAAGCAGAACTGTTAAATTGTATTACTTGTCAAGCAACTACGGTAGTTGATATCTACTAGCGCCTTGATGATTTTTTGTTTGTTTTACCTTTTCTAAAATCAAATAATTCGCAGGTTTATAATTTTGTAAGACTGGATGAAATTTACTATGCGGGTAGCCACGGAATGGATATTAAGGGACCATCCAAACGCCGAAAATACAACAGAGTGAGTTCTAGCGCGTCCAATAAAAGAAGAGAAAGACCAAAAAGCAAATGTTCTCTCTGACAATATTTGTTAATAATTTTATCCTAAATTTCTGATGGTTCAGGGAAATCAAGCAGTCTTCTTCCTAGCTGCTTCTGAGTTTCTACCAATGATTGATGAGGTTCTTTCCATTGTCTACTTCTCTCTTAGTAAAAGAAGCAAACAGATGTATGTAGGAAACTAATGCAGTGAATACGTATTTCAGGTGTACGAAGCCTTGCTAAACAAAACAAGTTCCATTCCGGGAGAAAAGGTGGAAAACAATAAGTTTTGCCTATCCGTACTGTCACGCCCCAAATGCTAGCCCGACGAGGCTAATGACAACCGTGAGAATTCCAACCACGAATGCTCCAGCGCACTTGCTAAAATCTTGAAGCGGAATTTTTTTTTTAACTTGCCTATTACTAATTCAGAAAATATGAATTTCTATATCAATAACACACATAGAGAGATGTTTAGAATCTAATCCTCAGGCAATAACTTAAAGCAATAATTATAATTACATCATGGTCCCAAAATATAAGTTGCTTAAGAGCCTTAAGCCTCATAGGCTAAACAGACCATGACCACCACACATTGGAGGTTCATATCAGCTCTTTCAAAAATAACTTAGGATCTACAGGAATTGCAAGTTAGGGGAGGGCACCCTCGTCAGCCCCCTCCTCGGGTTCTAGATCCTCCTCATGAGTTCCCTCACTTGGAACATCATCTGGAATGATACAATTGAAATACTGTGAGTCGAATGACTCAGTAAGGGATATGCATGACATGATCATGAATGACAGGTATATATATGCCAAAATAAATGCATGTTTATGTATGCAACTCTTGCACATGCAAATTTGCTTAAAAGTCTTTCATATTTTTGGGCTATTTCTATCGCTCCATTTACCCCTGAAGTCAGGGTTGTGCGTTCCCTTCGGAACTGTTCCCCTTTCCCTTGGAACATGTCATTTGGTTGAGCTAGCCTTGATGTGGCCCCGGGCCTAATGGCTAGACACGACCCTTAGAGGTCCACACCTTCTCGCATTCGTCCTTCAGTGTGGTTGCACATACCTCGAGGACAACCCATCCTTCTCGCATTCGTCCTTTGGAGTGGGCGTCCTTAGGAGTCATCCATCCTTGCATTCGTCCTTCAGAGTGGATGCACCTATCTTACTTAGGTACGGTACCGACCATCTTATTTAGCCCCATAACATATCTAACATACATAAAATCTCATTTCATTTGCATAAAATTTCCCTTTCTTCCTCTTGAGAAAATTAATGCAAATGCTCATGACGTGCTTGATGACAAATAATCATGCTGTGTATCATTCCAGTTTTCGAATAATTTTTCCACTTACCTTTATCCACTTGAGCTTATGGTGGCACCTTGCCTACAAATGAGTCATACTAATGTCACTTAAATAATTTAGAGGTTTACTAGATGCAGAAAATAATCATTCAATTAAAAATTAGCACATCATACTAAATCACACATGTTTCTTTACTAAGCCAGCAGTGATCCTATAATGTAAAACTTTATCTTAAGGTTGCTGAAACCATTAGACTTGGATGCCAAACTGATCCTTACACTCAATGTAATTTAAGCCAAATTTGGAGCTTGTTTGCCACTCGAAAGATTTACCCGAAAATGCAAGTTGCTGGGGGCGTCCAAGCGGAGCTTCGACGTCTCCAGCTTCAAAATTTCATAACTTCAAAAACATGGCTCCAAATTACATGAAATTACTTTCAAACTTCTCTGCTTTCATAGCTCAAACTTGAAGATAAAAATCATAAAAATCGGAACTACTATACATTTTCAAAAACACTTCATAGCAGATGAAAATCCTAGAGCAACACTGCTGCTGCCTCCAGCTCGGCCTTCCACTTTCAAAACACCATAACTTATTCAATACACCTCTAAATCTCACGAAATTTACCTTAAAATATTCTTCTTTCATAAACTTAAAATTCAAGACCAGACCCATAAAAATTGGATTTAAACTGATCACTTAAAAGGTACTTGGAATGAGCAAGAATTCTGGACGTGCAAGGCTGCTGGCAGCTTGACGTCTGGACCTTTAAAAACCCATAACTTACTCAATATTTATCGGAATCACCTGAAGTATGGCTTAAAATCTTTTAATTTCATAGGCCTATAACTCTCTCCTAAGATCAAAGGATAAAACATTGCATCAAGGTTACTTCTAATCCGAGCTTGGTGATCTGCAGAAACTAATTTCAGCAACTAGTTTAACAAGTCTACTCTATAATTCTCAATGATCTCCAACATTATAGGCCAAGCTTATCAATGCTACGGGTTCTCCAACAACAAAAATAGCTCATAATAGAATAGGTTTAACCTCTATAGATGCAACAGCAACAATAAAGAAGTTTCCTTTTCAACCAATTACACTCATTAATCAGCAGCAAACTATGGTCTCTTCAAGCATCATAACCAACATTCAAGAACCTCTTTAAACCCCTAAGGAGGTTCTGAAAATAACAGGGACATCTATGAAAGCAAAGGAGCAAATCTACCCCTCCAAAAATAGTGTACCCAAAATCTGCAGCAGGTAGCACAGAACATACCCTTTTCTTTTCTTGCAAGTTTTCTTCCTTTTTATCATAACCTTCTTCATGCAGCAACTTCACCCATTATTCTAGATTTAAAACCTCAGTTTTTTTTTCCAGCAACTTAGCAAATTAATTTAGAACTTAACACAGAAGTTGAAAGCATACGTGCAACACTACAAACCAATAGTTTCGGCTTTTTCTCTCAAGATCCTAACATTAATAAGTTTATGTTTTCAACCCTACTCTTATCCTACCCGTGCATGCCCTTGGTTCATATATTTTCCCAGCAACATCACTCATTTCCAAAGCTCATTTGAACTTCAACTCATTTAATATCAAAGGACAACACCCAATGTCACAACTATTACATATCCGGCCATGCATGTGCAAAACAGGTTTCAGATTTCTTTGCCAATGCATTATCTCCTCTTCTAGGCTTTCCATCATACACTTATGGTGCATCAATGTTGCCCTTGAAATCTTAACTCAAGATCTAACCGTGCATACCTTCATAGACTCCAAGATTTTCATCTATTCCAACATGCATGCCGAAGAAGAGATAACAGCAGAACCCAAACAACATCCAATGAGATTTACGGTTTCTTCCTAAAATTTTTGTGTAAAAGGGCAACCCTTACCTTGGCTTCTCTTAGTTCTCCCTACTGCAGCTGAACTCTCCTCTCACTTACACGGCAATTCTCTCTTTCTTTTTCTTCTTCTCTTCTTTCTTCTCCTTCTTCTCGGCTTTCCTCTTCTTCTCTTCTCTCTTCTTCTTCTCGTCCTTCTTCTTCTTTCCTTCTCCCTTCTTCTTCTCGGCTTCTTCTTCTTTCTTCTCTCTTCTTCTTCTTCTCGGTTCTTCTTCTTTCTTTTGTTTTGCGTTTGTAAGTGCGTGAGTGTGTGAGTAACAGGGGAAAACGAAAGGAAAAATGCGGAAGGTAGGGGGGAGATGGCGTGAAACAAGTATTGGGGGAGGAAAAGACCTTCATGCCACCAACTTTGTTTGCAACGCCTGCCACCATTGGTGGAATATGCGGCAGCCTCTCTCTTTCCCCTGCCACTTCATATAGTTAATGTTTGACTCCCTTCCACTTTTTTATTTCAAGCAAACATACACTTTCAAAAATCAAAGCTCCTAGCTCAAATTCTTCTAAATATTGCAATTTAGGTGGATATACTTGAACAATAAAAAATGACTAGCATAATTAACCCCAATAATGAAATTTAACACTATTAAAACTCGCAAACAATATAACATTTAAATTATAACTAAAGATGCATGAAAAATGCTAGAGGAAAATTTCACCTTAGATATAGTTTTAAATCAAGTCAACCATACATGTCTTTTCTCAATAATTTAGGGTAGTGCAAAACTTAAAGAGTCAAAAGTAAAAATTAACATTGAAAGAAACCTAAAAGTCGGGGTCTCACGCGTACACTTCCGCTGCGTTGATGAACAGGTAACAGGAGCCTCTTGGTTAAATTTTCTTTAATTTCCTCCTATAATATACACATCACTGAAGATCAGTAATATTCGTCCATCTCTGTTAATGTCGTCCTCCTTTTCTTTCTTTTTTGTGCGTCAGAGATGGGCTGCATTAACAGAGCAACTTAGGTTGGTGCTCAGTGCGTATCCAGAACTTAAAGTGATTCAGGGGAGGAAGGCACCCCCATGCACGGGATTTTTAGTTAATTTTAATGTGTCTATTTGAACAAGACGCGGAAAGAAATGCACGGAAAAAGCTCTCTGGCTTTTTGTACTGCTCAAAGTATAATATGCCTGACCGCGTTTGCTCTGACCATATTTGTTTAAAGCAGGTGTTAGAGATCCATCCAACCAGTGGCGGAACCAGGATTCCAATTGAAGGGGGTCGAACTCTTAAGAAAAAATGACAAAAAAATTTTTTTTACTACGTAATGCAAAAAAATATTTTAGAGTTAAAATATCAAAAATTAAAGACTAAAAATATTGAAATACACGTACACTACACTGATTGGCTTCTTTATCAAAAACTTATTCATTATTTAAATAAAACAAAACAAAACAAAATTCATCAATCTAATTTCATAACCTAATCACAGTTTCACAACCTAATCCTAATCACAATTTCAATATAATGCACAATCATCAATAATTCAAATTCACAGTGAGTCAATGAGACAAAATACATCATATACATCTTACTACTTTCCAAAATTCAAATCAAGCTAGTCAAATTCAAAAATTAATATAAACATAATCAAATTCATAATCAAATTCACAAATTACTAACCAAATTCACAAATTACTAATCAAATTCATAATCTCATAAACATAATCAAATTCACAAATTCATATATAGATTCACAAATTAATATGGGGGGCTGGCTGGGCTTTTCACTAATAAAAAAAAAATTTAAAAAATTTTCAGGCGATGGGGGCGGCTGCCCCCCATTGTCCCTGTGTAGTTCCGCTCCTGCATCCAACCATCGAATGGAACAAGGGCACAGCCCTTGAATTCTTGCTGGAGTCGCTAGGTGAGTGTTTAGGCAATCTGCATCAGCTTGGAATACCTCCGTCGTCACAATAGAAACAAAAGAAAACTTTTTTTTTTTTTCCCCCTAAAGTTCTAGTTGTCCTACTCTAATCGTCTTTGTCAATGTCTCTCTTTAGGATATGCCTATTCTAATGAGGTTTTTCCGGTCTACATCGGAGATGATCGAACAGATGAGGACGCATTCAAGGTATCCCATCTTCTAATTTCCTGTATCTAATCTCATAAACTATAGTTTTCGTTGATGAGTCAGGTTAACATTAGTTGACATGCGACAGGTTTTGCGCGACAGAGGACAAGGGGTTGGGATCCTCGTTTCAAGAGTTGCGAGGAAACATATGCCACTTATTCTTTGAAAGATCCATCTGAGGCAAGAATACTATGGATCAAAACGATGCACTTCAAGTTTGATTTATTTCATCTATATTCTTGCACGTGAGCTTGATAGTTGATATCGCTGGTCTAATTTGCAGATTAAAGAATTTTTGCAGCATTTGGTCGTGGAGTGGAAGAAGTCACTACTGCAAGGATGTTAAAAATATTAGAGTCCCACGTTACTAAAGCAAATAAAAAGCCTCAATGTAACCTCATCAAAAATATAAGTGAGAAAATAAATCTGCCCAGTTGAGCCTTCCCACAGTGGATGTAGGTCTATGGACCGAATCACTTAAATCTTTTGTCTCACTTATCTATTCTCTCCCCTCTCTTAGTATAAATAATTTTTTATCAGTTTAAATTTTCTGATTTCTAACATGGTATTAGAGCCATTTCGATCCTTTGGCCCATGCTGGTCAGCACTCTTGTTGGCTTAGCTTGGCCTAGTTTAGGCCCAGTCCAGTTTGGATGATTTAGTTATTTTCTTGAGCCTTTCGGCGAACCTCCGGCATCACTCTGGCAACCTTCTGACATCAGTCCGGCGACCTCCTGGCATCAGTCCGGCGACCTTCCTGCATCAGTCCAGCGACCTTCCGGCATTAGTCCGGCGACCTTCCGACATCATTCAGGTGACCTTCCGGCACCACTTCGGCGACCTTCTGGCAACTTCTCGGCATCAATCCGGCAGCCTTCTGGCTTCACTTCGGCAACCTCCGGCATCATTCCGGTGACCTTCCAGTGACCTTCCAGTGACCTTCCGACATTTTAATTTTCCCTTGAATTATTTTTTGTTAGTCCAAACTCAACGTGTGTCCACCTTGAGTTTGCAGGGGAGTGTTAAAAATATTAGAGTCCCACATTGCTAAAGCAATGTGGGCTATTGAAATCAAAGGCTTATAAAAAGCCTCAATGTAACCTTATCAAAAATATTAGTAAGAAAACAAATCTGCCCAATTGAGCCTTCCCACAGTGGATGTAGGTCTATGGATCGAACCACTTAAATCTTTTGTCTCACTTATATATTCTCTCCCTCTCTTAGTATAAATAATTTTTTATCAGTTTAAATTTGTTTATTTCTAACAAAGGACAATACGACAGTGATTATGAATCTCATACCTCATAGGGGATGAGGCTCCTCTAGCCCCTAGGATTATTTTTATATTATGTTGGGTGGATTTCTTAAAAATCTCAACCCATATATATTATCATTTGCAAATTCAGCTTTAGGAATTTCGGCATTGTAATAGTTCTGCAAGTACTTTATATGGATTTTTTGTTTAGTGATTTTAATGGATCAAATTCTTGAAACCTATATACTCTTCCTCTCTCTTTCTCGCTATCAATACTAATGCAGTCACGGCAGTACCATCCTCCTCCTTTTGCTCCCTTCCATGTGTAGCACGCAGGCGCCTTCACCCAAGACTCACACAAGTTAACACAGGCACAGCCATGCGGGCGGCAATTAATAACCCTAGAAGGGAGAGGAGAGAGAGGGAGAGGGATGGGACCAATGCGGGGTACAGTACTAACATTCGCAGACATAAAGTTGTGCTGCAAATTAAGAAAAATTAGAACTACCGAACTTTTTTCTGCTTTTTTTTTTCTTTTTTTGGCGCTCCTATGAGAGAAAAGAAGTCGCGTGAATTACTCAAAGAAAAAGAAGTCCTTAATTTATTTATTGTCTATTGCAAACTCTTTTCACGGGTCCACTTACAGCCTACAGGTAACTACAGTACAACAAATTTTAGTTTTTGCGAAGGATATTTTTGGAACATAATCATTTTTGGATGATGGTTCGTGTTCCGAAAAACACTCAGGCGCTCGAAATGGACCCTCAGGTGTTCGAACCATTTTGAACACCAATTTTTCACCTACCACCATAAATGCACGTCCAATTATCATTAATTTTATCATTTTTTTATTACCATTTGAACGAAGCATGTTATCCGTTCCAACGATTATTTGACGATAATTCCTAAGGCGAAATGACATCTCAAAAATTTTTCCTACATAATGCAAAAGTGTCTTAGAGTTAAAATATCGAAAATTACGGACTAACAACATTAAAAATATTGAAATACATGTACCATACTATTTGCTAAGATTGAGAGGTGGCAATTGGATCCTATGAGACTGTATCTTCTGAAAATGTTGCAAAATGACTTCGTTCTCAATAGTTTCAAAAATTTCTCTCTCGATGTATACTACCGTGCTATCATTCATCCAGTCATCTCTCATTCCATTACGCAAGTCAGTCTTGATAATCTTCATCGCAGTGAATATTCTCTTAACAGTTGCAGCCGTAACGGGTAAAATCTGAGGATTCATTTCTTTTTGTTTGTCACTAGGCAGATCAATTGAATATAGTATGTCCATTCAAATCAGCATAGTTTTTTTTACAAGACAGACGCATGAAAATATACAAAAATGCACCAAACAGAGACAAATTCCAGAGGAAGAAAGAGAGATTCTATTACTCACATTTAGATTTAACCCGCCCTTCTGTCTCCTACAGTGCCACATAAATAAGCAGAATCAACAAACAGAAAGTAGTCAGAAAACACGAATAGCCTTTACACCCCCTCTTTAAAAAAAAAACAAAAGAAAAAAGTATAGAAATTCAAAGGAAAATACAGAAACCTCTTTCACGCTCCTTTGCTCGTTCCAAATACTCTTCCCGATCAAAAAAGGGGCTGGGCTTTAGAAGGGGGGCTGGGCTTAAGAAAGCGGCTGGGCTTAAGGGGGGTGGGATTGGCCCGCCTAGGGGCAAATACATTTAAAAACAAAAAACAAAAACAAAATTTCCTTTAATTTTTCAAAACAAAGGGGGGTATCTGCCTAGGGTGCCCCCATGTCATTCTACCCCTGCCCCTAAGCCTCATTTCCTCACATTTTCACATACTGTCTCTCGAATTCTCTCAAACTCCTCTCAATCTCCATTGCCAATTTCAGTCCGTAGATTTCATCCTTCTTAGTCCTACACACTCCGGGTACATTTTGTAGTACATTTTAACCAATTAAAGTGTGTTTTTCTATGTTTTTTGGTTTGATTTTGCGTCTTGAATTTGGCTTCGAATATGTTAATAAACTTGTAAAATATTGTGCATGTTGATGAATGTGTGTTTTTGTAGTTAGTTTATGATTGCTTTTTTACTGATTTCGACATAGAAAAGTATAGATTTAGGGAGTTTCAACATGGCTGAGTCAACTCGACCATGATCATTTTTTAGCTACAGTGTTCGAACGCTACTCTATACTGTTTGAACAAAACTATCTAAATGGTGCGTGTAGCAGTGGTTTTCAAATAGAAATTGTTTACTGTTTCGAACGTTTTTCCGTTCTATAAAGATATATTTCGTTCGATGCTTTGTTTTGTATTCGTTCAATAGTTTAGATTCCGTTCAATATTTTACTTTTTGTACATGTTTGTTCGATTGTTAGATATTATTGTCTATTCTATATCCATTTGATGCTTAGTTTCTTTACTCGTTCGAACTTTAAACCTTCTACCATCGTTTATTTTTTAATTTCCATCCTATAACTGTTCAAACAGTACACTTAATTCGTTCTTTGTTTTTTAACCGTTCTAAAGTATGTTTTTTTTCCCATTGTTAGACTAACTTAAAATGGAAAAACATTCTAAAGTGTCTTCCTCTTCTTTCGCGCAGCAAAGACCACTGACTATAGCTGAGAGGCAAGCGCTTACATTTACTTGCAAAGTTGTGGTGAAGAGGCCGGTTTGCACATACGACTTCTCGGAGTTTTAGTTCGAGGGTCGCACCATCGACTAGATATTCACCCACTATGGTTGGGAGCGCGTGCTCTCTTGGACTAGCTCGTCGTACACATTGATTGTCCAAGAGTTTTACTCAGCGCCGCAGGATGTTGACACTAACGAGGACGAGTGGGAGGTCTTCATCCGTTGAGTGCCGATCAGGATGTCCCCCGATATCCTCTCCACCTACTTGCTCATTCCGACGCAAGTGGGTGTCTATCATGCTGTGGAGCCTGCTACAGGTTTGTCAGCTGAGGAGATCTTTAGTCTGTTGACCAGAGAGGAGCAACATATTGATGGAGAGCTCTTTTCCTAGCTTTTGGAGGATGTTTCACCTCATCTTTAACCATAACATATTGATGGTGGCGCGTCTCGAGCCGTTCAACATCCAGCTCTTCTTGTTCCAGACCATGAGGACCGACGCTCAGTCGACAAGCAAAGAAGGCCTGCCATTCGGGGTCATGTTGACCCTAATGATGCTAGATGCCGAGGTAGCAGCCAGACATCATGAGCCAACGTTGATGCAGCTCGGCTACATCAACGCTATGACTTATAGGTGTTCGATGGCTCATGGATCGGGATCACAGTGTCCTAAAGCTATGTCTCAACATTTGGGTGGTTTGAGTCGAGCTGTACAAGAGATGGAGCATCGTATTGTACATGTAGTGGAGATGACCATCGCTTCCATCATTAGTAGTCTGGCTGCTATGGAGAAGAGACTCGAGATTATTGAGTCGATGCAGCTGGTGTTGAAGAAGGCTCATGAGGAGAGCCAGGAAGACATCATGCAGAGGATGTAAGTCCAAGGATTAAGGCAACCTAAGAGGGGGGTGAATTGGGTTTCCAAACTTTTTCGCTTTTAACCCCCAAAGTCGTGTTTGCAAAGTAAAGACTATTTTAGCACAAGTATTTTAAACAAGTATTGATGTGATAAGTAAATAAGTGCTAAATGTAAAGAGTAAAGTTTAGAGAAGCAAACACGAGATTTTTAAGTGGTTCGGCAAACCGCCTACATCCACCCCTCAAGCTCCTTTACCGAGCCTTGAGGTTTTCCCACTATCTTCCAAATAGTGTACACTCTAGCTTCCGAGTGCTAGAGAACCGTACAAGTGTTTTCTCAAGCACAATACTCACAATCCAAGTGGTTTTTCGGGCACACCACTCACAACGCAAGCTTGAGATATACTCTCTTAAGCTTCTTCTTTAGTGACAACCTCACTAAAGGAATCACCTCTTTTGGATAGAAGATAAAAGAATAAACTCTCTCAAAGAGTGGATAAGAAAATGGAAAGCTCTATCTCTTTTGATTCACACAATGACAAGGATAAGAAAGTGTAATTTGTGTGAATGATATGAGAAATATGGAATATGAAGGTTGAAGATATTTCTCAAGCTATGTAAAATGATGTGGTCGATCTCTAACAAGGATGTGAAAAGTGTTGATTATGTGTGAATGATGTTTGAACAATGATTAAAAGGTTTTAGATCACTCTTAGCCTTAGCAAAATGATTTTGGTCGTTCAGCAACTTTTAAAAGGCGTAGGAATGACTTTATATAGGCCTCATAAGAAAAATAGCCGTTAGGAGTCTAGCTGTAAAAAAAAACTCACGATGAACCAGTTGACCGCTGCAGGTTTATGTTACCCAACGGTCATAATGTTAGAAGGTCAAATGGCTCTTTTCTTATTTTTCAAACTAACCGGTTGACTGTCGACCGCTTCACCAGCCGGTCGACCTCCTCAACTTAAGCACATGATCCGGTTGTTTTAAAAACATGATTTTGACCAACTTAAAATACCTAATTTTAAAGACTAACTTCCCATAAGTATATAAAAGGTTTGAGAGTTTAATTGGGATATTTTAAAGCCATTTAAAACATTTTTATATCTTCAAAACAAGAGGTAAAACAGTTCACACAAGTTTTGAAGAAATATGCAAGTGTGTGGTTCAAATCCTTGTTAAAGATGAAGTCATAGAGTTACAAAGATTAGCCTAGCATCTTGAGTCTTCACTTTAAGAGCACTTCCATTGAAGGGGATGTTGCTTGATCGCTTTGTGCTCATTTTGGATCCCCTTTGTTTCACATCTTAATTACTTCTATTGTTATCATCAAAACATTGATTGTGGCTAAAAGCCAACAATCTCCCCCTTTTTGATGATGACAATAAATTAATTGATCTTCCTTTTGTTGATCTTGTCTCCCCTAACTTTTGTACTTTGATGTGGGGTTTTAGACATTTTAATACCTCAATGACAAAATGTTAGCATATAATATGAAATGATTGCATATGAATAATAAAGATGTTTCATATCATTGAAGCAATACATCAAAGTTTCAAAGGGGTGCAGAGATACAAAAAGAGACTATTCTCTCCCCCTTTGGCATCATATAAAGGAAATACATAAAAAAATAAAAATACATAAGCAAATAAAAATACAAAATACAAATGAAATGCATATGCTGTGAAATTCATGGAGGAGGAAAGCGGGCCATAAAAGTCCTCATCTCTGTAAAGAACTGCCTCTGCTTCTCTTGCATAGAAGTAACACTCTCTTGAAGGAACTTCTTCTGCGCCTCATGCATAGCAATCATCCTCTCCTTAAAAGCAGCGAATCGGGTATCAAAGGAAGAGGTAGGGTTGGGAACTCTAGTAGGTGAAGGAATAATGGAAGGATCATCAGCCAGATCAGCATCGATATCAAACTCCATGGCCTCAGCATCTACCTCCTCACCCTCAGGCTCATCCTCAGCCTCAGCCACATCCACATCCTCATCAACATTCTCATCCTCATCATTACCCTGAAGCTTTGGCACCCAAGTATTTCTGAAAGTCCTTCTATAACCCATCGGGTTAGGACCAGCGTCAAATTGTTCACACTTGGTCAAAGTGTCTTGCTCTCGAGAACTGAGTGCAACCCAAAATATCGAAATATCTGGATAAACAGCAAGCCATATGGTAGATTCTTTTTAGACTCACATGCTGCTTCCATATGTTTGAGCATAATATAAGGGAGGTTGAATTTTTTCTCTTTCAGAAGACGCTCAATCACGAAGACATTCATAAAAGTCACCTCCTCTCAGTGTCCACCCCGAGGAATCAGGTTATGGTGCAAATCAAATGAAGTAACCTCGAATGAATTGGTATTTGGTTGGCATGGATTTTCCTAGGTGCATCTTCTGCCACACCATTACCTAGGAGGTAAACTAGGGTTTTTCCATAATCAAAACACGGGCCAAGTTTTGAGCTCATAAGCCCAAATCCTGATATGTGGGATACCCAAAATATCACCGAGAATAACTTCATTCAAAATATATTTCGTCCCCCAACCATACTCTTCACAGTAAACAAACCTCTAGCTTCCCACCCAACAGTCATATTAGAAAAGAAAAGCCTAACATATTTGGGAAACACTTCGGTACCCATATCCAACAAATTCTTCTAACCCTGCTTCACAAATGGATGCTCAATCTCAAAATTTGAAAGTGATTCTACATTCATTTCCTTCCCAACATGACTTTACTCTTTGAAAAGTCATTGTAATACTTCTCAGCACATTCAGGATTACGAAAAAAATAATCAGGCTCACTTGAATGATCCGCTGAAGGACGAGATGATCTAGCTCGCTCATTTCCAACCATGGCAGCATGCTTTGTCCTTGGCATGATGATTGAGAGCAAGAATTGGAAAGGAAAAGGGCTGAAATATGGAAATCTAGGGTTAGGGTTGCAAAGGGGGCCGAAATCCCTAAAAGGAAAATGCTGGATGGATTTTGATGTAAATTCACGCAAAAAGAGAGGGTTTAGGCCAAATTTGATGGTCTGAAATGATTGGGATGGATTATAGGATAGCTTATGGTGTTTTGGGAAGGATTTGAGAGGGTTTGGGTCGAGAGAGGAGAAGCGTTCACGAGAGGAGAGGGAGCGGTCGACCAAAATGTGAACTGCAGTATATATAGGCTTGACGTGGCGGTCGACTACTTGGTATAACGATTCATGACCATCGACCGCTTCGTGTAGTGGTTCCACACGGTCGACCGCTACAGAGAATAGCCTTTGAAAAATGAGGTTTTAATGCCCAAAATTGAAATGGAATGATGCATTTGATGAATGATGCATCTAAAAACCCAATATCTCGTCTAAGATCACGAAATCTGTCATTACTCAAGGGTTTTGTGAAATATCAGCTAGTTGATGCTTAGTACTAATGAAATCAAGTGAGATGTCACCTTTTTGAATATGATCTCTTAGAAAATGATGTCTCACTTCAATGTGTTTAGTCCTTGAGTGTTGGATGGGATTCTTGGACAAGTTGATAGCACTAGTGTTATCACATTTGATGGGTATACTCTCAAACTCCAGTCTAAAATCTTTGAGAGTTTGTTTCATCCACAACACTTGAGCACAACAACTACCGGCCGCTATGTATTCCGCTTCGGTTGTTGATAAAGCAACCGAGTTTTGTTTCTTGCTACTCCAAGAAACTAAAGATGATCCTAGGAAATGACAAGTACCACTAGTACTTGCATCGGAATAACTTACTAGGTTCATGTGAGCATCTCTAGGATACCAAAGTCCTAAGTCAATAGTACTCAAAAGATATCGAAAAATTCTTTTTACGGCACAAAGATGAGATTCTTTAGGACGTGCTTGGAATCTAGCACATAAACACACACTAAACATAATATCCGGCCTACTAGCCGTCAAATAGAGGAGAGCTCCAATCATACCTCTATATTTGGTGATGTCCACCTTTTTGCTTTTTTCATCCGCATCATGCTTTAGCGATGTGCTCATTGGTGTTTCTGCCATTTTAAAGTTCTCCATTCCAAAGCGTTTGAGTAGATCCTTTGTATACTTGGCTTGGTTTATGAAGATTCCTTCTTTGGATTGCTTGATTTGTAGTCCAAGGAAGAAGTTGAGCTCACCCATCATACTCATCTCAAACTCTTCATGCATAAGTTTAAAAAATTCTTGACAAAGAGAGTCATTAGTAGCACCGAATATGATGTCATCCACATAAATTTGCACAATTATGATATCATTGTTTTTGGACTTGGTGAAAAGTGTTGTGTCAACTTTACCCATGGAAAAACCTTTTTCAACAAGGAAAGTTTTAAATCTATCATACCATGCTCTAGGAGCTTGTTTTAGTCCATACAAAGCCTTTTTTAATTTGAAAACAAAATTTGGATAAGCTTCATTTTGAAAACCTTGTGGTTGTTCTACATAGACTTCTTCCATGATAAATCCATTCAAGAAAGCACTTTTCACATCCATTTGATAAAGCATAAAATTTTTATAGCAAGCAAAGGCCAAAAGCATTATAGTGGATTCCAAACGTGCTACAGGTGCATATGTTTCATCATAAACAATCCCTTCTTTTTGATTATAGCCTTTAGCAACCAATCTAGCTTTGTTTTTAACAATAGTACAGTGCTCATCAACCTTGTTCCTAAAGACCCATTTTGTGCCAATAATGGTTTGATCCTTGGGTCTAGGGACAAGTACCCAAACTTGATTTCTCTCAAATTGGTTTAACTCTTTTTGCATTGCCAAAATCCAACTTTCGTCGTTTTCGACTTCAAGAAAAGTCTTAGGTTCAATTTGAAACACAAATGCAAGATGATAACAAATATTTCTAAGTGAAGCTCTAGTTCTATTTCCATGAGAGGGATCACCAATAATTAACTCTTGAGGGTGACTAGTGTGAGTCCAAGGATTAAAGCAACCCAAGAGGGGGGGTGAATTTTTCAAGAATGGTGTTTTGACGAGTAACCTTATCTTTGAAAGCTTTGTTTTCAATTTCTAAAGTTAAAACTTTTAGTTTCAATTCCTCATTCTCTAGCTTCAAATTTCCTTGTTCATCATTTAAGGAATCAAGGTCACTTGTAGCTAGCGAATGCTTCTTTTTCAAAACATTGTATTTGAGTTTAAGCTTTTCAAACATAATGTATAACTCATCAAAAGCATTTTCTAATTCATCATATGAAGGTTTTGAATCTTCAAGATCCGAGAGATATACCTCATCATCTTCTAGAGCCATGAAGCACATGTTTGTGATTTCTCCCTCATCTTCTTCATCGGAGGAGCTTGAATCGCTATCTTCCCAAGTAGCTTTCATAGCTTTCTTTTTATATTTGAGAAGTGGGCAATCCGCCTTAATGTGACCGGGTTTCTTGCACTTGTAGCAAGTGATGTGGTCTTTCTTGTTGTCTATTTTTGGGTATTCCTTCTTTGGCTCTTCTCTCTTGAAATCTTTGAAGTTCTTCCTTCCTTGCTTTCTCTTGAGGAAGTTTCTAAAATTCCTTGTCATGAGAGCATATCCTCATCTCCACTATCATCATTATCTTCTTCAATTTCAACTACGGAGGATTTCAAGGCTATGCTTCTCCTTTTTGAACTTTCCTCCTCATGTCCCTTCATGGTGATTTCGTGAGTCATAAGGGATCCAACAAGCTCTTCCAAAGGCAATTTGGTGAGGTCCTTTGCTTCTTGAATAGCGGTGACTTTGGCTTCCCAAGTCTTTGGTAGTGATCTAAGAACTTTTCTCACCAAATCGGAGTTAGTGTACACTTTTCCAAGAGCATTTAAACCATTTACAATATTAGTAAATCTAGTAAGCATGTCACCAATGTTTTCTTCTGGTTTCATCTTAAACAATTCATAGCTATGAACTAGCATGCTTATCTTAGATTCTTTCACTTGGTTTGTACCTTCATGAGTGATTTCTAAAGCATGCCAAATTTCTTTTGCACTAACACAAGTAGATATTCTATTGAATTCACTTCTCTCTAAAGCACAATAAAGAATGTTCATAGCTCTAGCATTTATAGAAATTTTCTTCTTGTCGTCATCGGTATACTCATTCTCGGGCTTAGAGACAATTGTCTCACCTACGGTTTTCATAGGGTAGTGAGGTCCATTTAAAATACAAAGCCATAGATCAAAGTCAATGGATTGAAAATAAATTTTCATCCTTGCTTTCCAAAAGGAGTAATCACTTCCATTGAAGGAAAGAGGTCTAGATGTTGAGAGTCCCTCAACATGAGAGTTGTTGCTTGAAGTTGCCATTCTAACTCAAGATTGTTAAATCTTGCTAAAGAGAGCACCAAGCTTTGATATTAATTGTAAATCCTAGGATTAAGGCAACCAAGAGGGGGGGTGAATTGGGTTTCAAAACTTTTTCGAAACTCACCCTTTAGAAAGTGTTTGCTAGCTACAAGTCTCACAAAGAACAATTGCAATAAAAGATTAAACACAAGAATATATATTGCAACTCAAATAGAGAAATAAAACTTAGAACAAGAAACTAGTAGCACAATGTAAGTAGATAAGGGAAGAGAAGCAAACACAAGATTTTTAGGTGGTTCGGCAAACCCGCCTACATCCACCCCTCAAGCTCCTTTACCGAGCCTTGAGGTTTCTCCACTATGCTCCCTTCAACCAAGGGAAATCTTTCCTTACACTTGAGCTTGAGAACACCTCTTCAAGCCTCAAGAACGAGTTTGAGAACAAACCTCTCCAAACTCCTTCTTTTGATGAACAACTCTCACCAAAAGGAAACAAGAGAATCACTCTCTTAAAAGTGTATAGGGATGAACAAAAATGCCCACTAAAACTCCCTTGATGGAGTAGATGTTACAATGAGAAATTTCTATCTCTTAGGCTCTACACAATAACAAGGATGTGAAAGTGTTGATTATGTGTGAATGATGTTTGAACAAGGATTGAAAGGTTTTAGATCACTCTTAGCCTTAGCAAAATGATTTTGGTCGTTCAGCAACTTTTAAAAGGCGTAGGAATGGCTTTATATAGGCCTCATAAGAAAAATAGCTGTTGGGAGTCGAGCTGTAAAAAAAAAACTCACGACGAATCGGTCGACCGCTGCAGGTTTACAGTTACCCAACGGTCATAATGTCAGAAGGTCAGAATGACTCTTTTCTTTATTTTTCAAACTAACCGATCAACTGCTATACCAAGCGATTGAAGACCGGTCGCTACACCAGCCAGGTCGACCTCCTCAACTTAAGCACATGATCCAGTTGTTTTAAAAACATGATTTTGGCCAACTTAAAATACCCAATTTTAAAGACTAACTTCCCATAAGTATAAAAATTTTTTGGGAGTTTAATTGGGATATTTTAAAGCCATTTAAAACATTTTTAAATCTTCAAAATAGAAGTAAAACAGTTCATGCAAATTTTGAAGAAATATGCAAGTGTGTGGTTCAAATCCTTGTTAAAGATGAAGTCTTAGAGTTACAAAGATTACCCTAGCATCTTGAGTCTTCACTTTAAGAGCACTTCCATTGAAGGGGATGTTGCTTGATCGCTTTGTGCTCATGTTGGATCGGCTTTGCTTCACATCTCAATTACTTCTATTGTTATCATCAAAACATTGATTGTGACTAAAAGCCAACATACGGTATTCCTCATTACAATAATGGAAAGAGGAAAAGTCGGTGTACACTCATAATAATCAGAAGGTTCGCTGTTTACTCCTAATCGACCATATCTACAATCCAAGGGCAAAATAAAGAGCAGAACCAGAGAATCGACCATATCTACAACCCATGGTGAGCCGAAATTCCTTAAGTTCTTTTATTGCAAGAGCAATCCCAAACAATATCAGTCTCGAAATCCAGGATTTTACCTTGTGATTCAGTAAAGAGGAGTGGGAATTTACCTTTTCTCGGACATCTATTTAGACGTTTCGAACCTCCAAATCTGCTGCAATGAAGCTCGTCAAGATCGCAAGAACTCTCACCAAATCTAACTTTATCTCTATTGAGCTCTTGGGTTAATACGAAAAGGGGGAGGGGGCTGAGTTTTTGGTTCTCCCAAGTCTTTGAAAAATGGTGTGCGTAAGAGTTTTAAAACAAAATGGTGTGTTTCAGATATTGCCTAAACCGGTGTGCTTAAGGGTTTTAAAACAAAATGGCGTGTTTTGGATATTGCCCAAAACGGTGTGCTTAAGGGGTTTCTGAGTTGGTTGATGACATGGAGCTTTTGTTAAGATGATGGATGGAAGGACTTCTTTGCCAAAGTTAGAAAATTTAAGGGTTTCTAATTTGAAGTTTAAATGTGAATGACCCAATTGTAAAAGGAGTGTAAACCCAGAGACTAAAATACCAAATTCCCTAAAATTAATTGACACAAAACCTTCCGGACAGTCTAGTAAACGTCGGCACAAGCACAACCACTTGTTAGAGTGCGAGATTGCCGCGGAAATAATTGTTGAATTAAAGCAGCCCAAGCGTTTTACTTCCTTCAGAGAGAGAATTTCTAGAGAGATAAAGTCTCAAACGTTAAATTGAATATCTTCACTCTCGAATTAAATTCCGAGCTATTTATAATGTTTGCTTAGAACTCAAATGTGCTCATGCATGAGATCTTTAGGGACCTCAAATCTCAGCCGTAGGATCATCATGAAAAACTCTTTTTCATTAACCCATTATATTTTGTAATCCGAATTTATGAGTTTCTACAAATTGTGATCATGTCTATTAACATATCACAATTGATTCCTAAGAGAATGAATTTACTTTTTTGTAATAGCTTTTTGCTAACAATTATACGCTTATTTATTCTTCCACCATACTATATTCCACGAGCTAATAGAACCGAAAAATATCAACGATTAAGTCCTTAGTTGATATAATTCTTAATTCTCAATCGTACCCAATTGGAGTCCCAAAAGGTTTCAAAAAATAATTTTTGCAAATAATTACTTCATATATATATATATATATATATATACCTATATAGTAAAACCATGAAAACTCTTTTCACAAAATCCCGCTGCACAACATTTTTATTTGAGTCCAACAATATACAAACATAATGAATATACTGTCTCATCAAGAGATTGGTGGATTCCATATTCAGCAAACATATAAATTCACTTAAAATTTGGTCTGCTGTCGCAAGCAACCAAATAAATAAAACTTATACTCTTAAGAATACATGTAGTGGTGCGAGAAAGGATGGTCCCACAGAGAGTATCTAGCCTAGTTTTATGCTATGTGAACAAGGATTGGGGGATTTGAGTATAACAAAAACAATTTTAAGAAAAAAAACTAAGGAACAATTCAAATTAAAGTATCGAAATCAATCAAAAGAATAAACCTTGGTCTAAGTCAACATCCACCAGCGGAATTGTTAGCTCAAGGTTGCTCCTTGAGCTATCTAACTCGATTTTGATGATAACAAATGACAAAATGCTTTGGAATAATTTTAGAATACGTGGTTGTCAGTCCACTATTCAATCGAGAGTAATCAATGGTATTTATATCTCTCTTTAATTCATTATGCCCAATTTTCGATTTAAACACTATGGCTTGCACCTAAACTATGATATTTTTTATTGTAGAAGTTTTAGTGTTGAAATGGAACGGATTGCATATCAAAAAGCACTGAAAAATTCTATCCGCCAAGATGGTGTCGACACATAGCACAAAAGCCAGAATGCCATTTTGATGGTGTCGACACATGTGAAGGAAGTGTTGACACATGCCATAAGCACTAGAGAGTCAATTCCAGACTTGAAGATGGTGCCGACACATAGGCATATATGTGTTGACACATGTTGCGGGAACTTTGTTTTTAAAAAGATGACTTAGCACGCGAATCACAATGTTATGGCCCTTATGGCACCTCTCCAACATTCTAAAAAGGCCCTT
The DNA here is from genome assembly GCA_003952965.2 of Morella rubra. Classification (NCBI taxonomy): domain Eukaryota; kingdom Viridiplantae; phylum Streptophyta; class Magnoliopsida; order Fagales; family Myricaceae; genus Morella; species Morella rubra. Next base: position 222,485 of record RXIC02000012.1, read on the forward strand.
AGGACTTCCCAATACTACAGACCTATAAATGGAGCCTTCTGGAGAGAGAAAATAGATGTTTTGCACACCTTTTGCCTCTCTACATCATCAATCTTGACCTAGCCTCCAAAAAGTGAGAGAAAAGTGCAAAAGACAAGGGCTGCATGTTTTCCAACAGATCAGCTCTGCTATTGCTGCCATCATCAGCAAATCTTTTCTTGTAGCCATTTATTGAGCTTTGTTTTGCTGATTTGGCTTTGAAAGCTTTTGTTTATTCACTCCTATCATTAAACTTTATTTAGATTGTGCAACTTTTGTGGTAAATGTGGACATATCTCACATACTTGTCCAACTAGAAAGAAAGCCTCTAGTAGTATTAAATTTGTTTAGATTTCAAAGGACAGGGTGAAAGAAACCTTTTCTAACACCAAAGGACCCAAAATAATTTAGGTACCAAAAATCAAGAAGTGATTCTTTTTTGTATGAGTACTTGAAGATAATCGGAGTCAGGAACATTGGATTTTTGATAGCGGATGCTTCAAGCACATGACGGAGGATAAGAGTTGGTTCAAATCTCTTAATCCAAAAGATTCTTAGTATTGGAAATATTGGTATGAATCTTAATCCCACAATTGAACATGTTCTATATGTTGATGGTTTGAAGCATAATTTGCTGAGCATCAGTCAATTATGTCATAAGGGAAACCGAGTTATATTTTAATCATCAATATGCATTATTGAAAATATTGAAGACAAGAAAGTCTTGTGTGTCGGACATCGACAAAAAAATGTGTATATTGTTCACTTAGAAGACTTACTCATGGAAGCATGAAACTTATTTCAAAATTAACCAAAAATGACCTTGTTTGGGTTTGCCTAACCTTGTTTATGAAAAAGATAAGATTTGTGCCGCATGTCAAAAAGGCAAAGAAACTAGAACATCTTTTAAACCCAAAAATATTGTGTCCACTTCTAAGTCACTTCAACTTCTACACATGGACTTGTTTGGTCCAACTCGAACGTCAAGCTTGGGTGGCAAACGATATGGCTTTGTTGTGGTTGATGATTACAGTAGATTTACATGGGTTCTTTTCTTGGCTTATAAGGATGAGGCCTTTGATGCATTTGAAAAACTGAGCAAGATGATTCAAACTGAAAAAAGGTTTTACTATTTCTAGCATAAGGAGTGACCATAGAAAAAAATTTGAAAAGTCCTCATTTGCAAAATTTTGTGGTGATTTTGGTATAAACTATAAGTTATCGGCTCCTAGGACTCCTCAACAAGACGGGGTTGTTCAGAGGAAGAATAGGACTCTTGACGAAATGGTAAGGACCATGCTTTTGAAAATAAGTTGCTAGACTACTTTTGGGTAGAAGCTATTAACACAAGCTGCTATGTCATGAAAACTCCATATGAGCTATGGAAAAATGAAAAATCCAACATTGGTTATTTTCATATGTTTGGTTGCAGTTCTTTTATTCTCAACAACAACAAAGACAACTTGAGTAAGTTTGATGCGAAAGAGGATGAAGGTATATTTCTTGGTTATTCTATTTTCAGTAAAGCTTATCGTCTTTTTAATAAGAGAACTTTGGTTGTTGAGGAATCTATTCATGTGGTATTTGATGAATCTAACGTTTCTATGAAAGGAGATGACAATGATGTCGTAGATCTTAAAAAAAAGTGAGAAACTAGCTACAAGTGAAGTGAAAGAAGTTTCTTATCCACAAGAGCAAGTTATACAAGATCTTGAAGAGGAAACACCTCAAACCAACAATGATCTACCAAAGGCTTGGAAGTTTGTCAGAAATTATCTATTGATCAAGTCTTGGTAATGTTGAGAAAGGTGTAAGAACTCGCTCTTCTTATAATCAAGCTAATAATTTTGCCTTACTTTCTCAAATTGAGCAAAAAAATATTTTTGAGGAAAAGACAATGAAAGTTGGATCCATGCCATGGAAGATGAACTAAAACAGTTTGAAAAAAATTAGGTATGACATCTAGTTCCTAGACTCAAAATCATCCATTATTGGTACTAAATGGGTTTTTGGAAACAAAATGGATGAATCTAGGGTTGTGGTAAGGAACAAGAAAAGAGAATTAATTTTGATGAAACCTTCACACTTGTTGCTCTTTTAGATTCTATTCGCATGTTGCTTGCCTTTGCATGTTTTAAAGATTTCAAATTATTTCAAATGGATGTGAAATGAACATTTCTTAATGGTTATCTTTCTGAGGAAGTGTATGTAGAACAACCTCCTGGATTTGAAGATGAAAAACTACCACACCATGTGTTCAACCTCACAAAAGCATTATATGGCTTGAAGCAAGCACCTCGGGCATGGTATAAATGATTAAGTTCTTTCCTTATTGAAAATGAATTTTCACGAGGTATTATCGATACCACTCTCTTTACTAAGGAAAAGGATAATGAATTGCTTATCATTCAAATTTATGTTGATGATATCATATTTGGTTCTACTAATGAGTCTCTTTGTGAAGAATTTTCCAAATTCATGAAAGGTGAATTTGAGATGAGCCTTATGGGAGAGTTGAACTACTTTCTCAAGTTTCAGATTAAGCAAAATCATGAGGGCATATTCATTAACCAAGCAAAGTACACAAGAGACGTACGAAAAAGATTTGGGATGGACAACGTAAAACCAATAGGTACATGAATGAGTTCATCAACCAAAATGTAGAAAGATGAAAAGGGTAAAGACATTGACCAAACGAGATATCGAGGTCTGATTGGCTCTTTACCTTACTGTGAGTAGACCTGATATCATGTTTAGTATGTGTATGTATGCGAGATTTCAATCTTACCATAAGGAGTCTCACCTTTTTGCGGTTAAGAGGATATTTTGTTACTTTGTTAGCACACAAGATCTTGGTCTGTTTTATCCAAAGAGTGTTGATTTTAATTTACAAGGATACTCGGATACTAATTATGCCAGTTGAGTTCATGTCATGTGTTGATTTTTATGCTTAATTGGATTGCATCATACTTTTTTGTTTGAAAACATGTCATTTTACACATTTGCATGTCATGCGTCAGCACTTGAGTTCTCAAGTGTCAACACTTACGGACTTGCTTGACTGTTTTCTATGGAATCTGTATGTGTCAACACTATTCAGCCATGTGTCAACACACTGTATGTTCCTGGAGGAGATTGTTGAGTAAGTGTCGACACATAGTCCGATGCATATGCAATGTGTCGACACATGCTTCCATATGTTTCCACACATGTTTCAAATGAACAATTTTTAAAACATCGATTAAGTTTCATTTATTAACTTCTCTTACGTTTAATGAGTCGACACCACATATACTTAACCCATTCGACCTAAAAATCATTTCTCCATCAATTTCAAAACCTCCCGTGCCCTAACCTCCATAGTCCACTAAAAAAAATGTCACTTTTAGTGACACTTTTTTGGGTGACAAATTAATGAAGACAGATAAAGTCTGAAGATAGGTAAAGTCTAATAATTAGCAAATTCATCACTGAAGATAGGTAAAGTCTAATAAAATCGTTCCAACGTCCCTAAAAGCGTTCGCACGCTTTAATTAGGTGACAAACTTGAATTTCGTCACAAAAGCTTGACGGATATTATTTGCCACAAAAACAAAAAACCATTCGCACGTTTTAATTTGGTGTCAAAATTAACTTATGTCACCAAAATAAATGTTCACATATTAAAATAACATTTGAACATTCTTCCGGAAGTGTCTTCAATATCACACAACCTCCCCTCGAAATTCTCTTTCCTTCACTCTCTCTCTCAGTTTATCTCTCTGCTCGCTGTTGCTCTCTGTCTCATTCATCTCCTCTACTGCTTCTCTCTCTCGTCCCTCCTCTCTCTCCCTCTTTCTAGAGCCCCACTGCCACTCTCAGATCCTCTCTCTGCCTCTTGTCAGCGGTGCCATGGATAGTTCTCCAATCCACCTAGCCTCGCTCTTCGATTCCCACTTCGGCCGAGACTTGAACAACGAAACCGCATTCTTCTCTTTCACTTCACCATTTCTCACCCTTGTGCTTATTTTTTATGATTTAATTCTTCCTCTTACTAACATTTCAATTTTGTGTTCTATTAGGGTTCATTCTGGCCAATAATTTGGGGATTTTGCTACTCTCAATTGTTCAAGACTACTCTGATGGGCTAATGGCGTTGGCCGATATTCGTCACAAGAAGGGACGGTAGATATTTTGAAATCTGTTTCTAGAAATATTTCTTTTCCTCGGTTTTATGGGCCCAATTCTTGGTTGCTTGTGGATCTTGGGGAAACATTGAGGTGGAATGTTGAATTACGATTTTTTGATTCTCGATTGGTAGCAGCTTTCGGTTACGGTTACAACTCCTCCGGCTACAAATAAGTTTTGTTAGTAGAAAGGATAATTTTCTTCTATGGTTGCTTCATGCGAAAGGTGGATTGATGACCTCCAGATCTCTTCATCGTTCTGGCCTCCACCAGTGGCAGAGCTAAGATAAAATTCAAGGGGGTCGAAATTTAAAGGCGAAATGACAAGAAATTTTTTTTCCTTCATAATGCAAAAAATTGTCTTAGAGTTACAATATCGAAAATTAAAGACTAAAAGTATTAAAAATATTAGAATATATGTACCGTACTATGTACTGCAACTGAGAGGTGACAATTGCATCCTACGATTTTGCATCTTCTGAAAATGTTGCAAAATGGCTTCGTTCTCAATAGTTTTAAAAACTTCTTGCTCGATGTACACTACTATGAAATCATTCATCCAGTCATCTCCCATCCTATTATGCAAATCACTTTTTACGATTTTCATCACAGAAAATACTCTTTCAATAGTTGCAGTCGCAACTGTAAGACCAATGCCAACTCAATAAGTCGATAAACTAATGGAAATAGAGTATTCTTTTTTGTCTCAACTATCTTCACAGCAAGACCTCCAATATCTTGAAGCCCAGAAAAAGCATCATTTCTTCTAACATCTCTAATATAGGTATTAAGCTGATTTTTAAGTATCAAATGATCATCTACTGTGAATCCAAACGTGGTTACATTGCATTCAATTTCCAAATCTAAAACCAATCTAATTACATTGCATTCAATTTCCAAATCCAAACCCAATCTAATTACGTTGCATTCAATTTCTAAATCCAAACCCAATCTAATTACATTGCATTCAATTGACATTACAACCAAATTAATTAAAAATGATAGTACCAAAAAAATCCCCAATTTCGAAAAATATCAAAATCTCTAATTCCGAATCTAATTGCAGTGAATAAAAATTCAAGTTATTTACCTATGAGGCTGTTGTAAGTCCAAGGATTAAGGCAACCCAAGAGAAGGGGGTGAATTGGGTTTCCAAACTTTTTCGCTTTTGACCCCCAAAGTTGTGTTTGTAAAGTAAAGACTAATTTAGCACAAGTATATTGATGCAACAAGTAAATAAGTGCTAAATGTAAAGAGTAGGGTTTAGAGAAGCAAACACAAGATTTTTAGGTGGTTCGGCAAACCCGCCTACATCCACCCCTCAAGCTCCTTTACCGAGCCTTGAGGTTTTCCCACTATCTTCCAAATAGTGTACACACTAGCTTCCGGGTGCTAGAGAACCGTACAAGTATTTTTCGGGCTCAACACTCACAACCCAACCAAGCTTGAGATATACCCTCTCTAAGCTTCCTCTTTAGTGAACAACCTCACTAAAGGAATCACCTCTTATGGATAGGAAGATTACAAGAATAAACTCTCTCAAAGAGTGGATATGAAAATGGAAAGTTCTATCTCTTTGATTCACACAATGACAAGGATAAGAAAGTGTAATTTGTGTGAATGATATGAGAAATATGGAATAGGAAGGTTTAGATATTTCTCAACCTAAGTAAAATGATATGTGGTCGAGCTCTCTTGTTTAGAGACATTAGGAAGGTCTATATATGAGAAAACTAGTCGTTTATAGCTGTTAGGGGTCGATCTGACAATTTTACCGTTGTACCGGTCGATCGCTTCATGTACCGGTCGACCACTATAGATCATTTTCATCATCCGCTACAATTAAAAAGCCCCTTTTTGACTTTTTTAAAATCCCATTTCAAAAATCAACTTTCCAAAAGTATAACCAAGGCTTGGGAGTTTATATAGTGATGATTTGAAAACATTTAAAGTGCATTTTGGTTGTCAAACTTGTGATGAGAAATTTATGCACGGTTTAAAAGATATGCAAGTGAGTGCTTCAAATCTTGTCAAAAGTGAAACTAAGAGTTACAAGATTATACCCTAAGGTCTTGAATCTTCACTTTTGAGCTCCTTGTATCTTCTTGTTCTTCAATCTTTTTTCCTTTGGCTCTTTGATAAAAATGTCTTTGTCTTTGAAGATGTCCATTTTGTAAACTTAATCCATTTATTGAAATCATCAAAATATCGATTGTGAGCAAAAGACAACTGTGATTCTGTGAAATAGAGAGAGAGAGAGAGAGAGAGAGAGCCAAGAGCCACCAGGTGTTGGCTGATTGATTTTGTGAAAGAGAGAGAGAGGTGAGAAAATTCGAATTTAAAACATTCGAAATCAGCGTTATACCTGGTGGCTGGTGCAGTGGTGGAGCAACTGAGCTGTAGGTAGCAGCCAACGGGCAATGGGCAACGGCGGCAGTGGCTCACGGATGAGAGTGAGAAGCTGTGAGAGAGAGGGAGAGATCATAAATGAATTCGAATAGAGAGAGAGAGAGGGAGAAATCATTTCAACGAGAGAGAGAGAGGGTCTCGAGAAAGAGGGGAGAAATTTTTTCAAAATAGAGTGAAGCGGTGTTGTAAATTTTTTTTTTTTTAAGCAGAGGGTGAAATGACGTCATTTCACCCTCTGCGCATTAAAAAAAAATAGGGCCTGGGCCTAACGGGCCTAGGCCGAGCATAATGAAACGTGGATTGGGGGCTGCTGGGCTGTAGATGGCCTGGGCCTATGGGGGTCAGGCCCAGGCCAATTTATTAAATTACATAAAATAAAAATAAAAACACATGTATTTTTTTTCTGGGCTGTGCAATGGGTGGCAGCCGCACTGGTCCGCCACCCAATCCGCCATAGCCGATTGCTGTAGGCAGCAAGTCCACAAGTATTCAAGCGCAGCAACTTGGTTGTTCCTCCTGTAGGCATGCAGTTTTAGTGACCGAGGTTGCTGAAAGCAAGTCTGTATGATTTTCCATGTGAATTTTATTTCTGTTTGGTTGACTTGCAAGCCCTGAAAATTGCTTTCAGCAGTAGATATCTTGGCCTTCCTGGATATTGAGGAGCTTTCGAGCTGAAATATTTCCCTGCATAGCCTTGTTGCATTCATATCGAGCGTTTTAGTTCCGAGTTATTTTAAATGCATTCACTATTGACATCCTATGCATTCTGAAGTTATTTAATTATTTGAAAAAAGAATGTGGTTCTAAGTAAAAATGCAAATTGTCATCCTTGGATGTAACTTGATATGAAGGCTATCAACAATTTGGACCTGTAAATTTGTCTGTATCCACGCAAACCTATCAACAATTTGGACCTGACGAATAGCCCAATTTATATAAGCTAGAATCCGAACCTGAACCTGATGAAATTGTAAGAAACTCAATTTTGGAGTTGATGGAGCCATTGACAGCCTGCTTTACATGAGCTGCTGATACTATGATTTGCATCATTATAAGAATGTCTGGCCTTACACTTCAAATTTCTGTGTGAATATATTATATTTAGTTCTTTTGATTTATGCAGCCTCTTTAAATGTACACGATATGCTTTGTCATGGTCAGTTAGACTAGAAGTATCAGTTCCTTATGCAAGTTAACATCCATTATTAGAGGATTGCTTTTGTAAGTTGATTATTTGTGATTCCATCATCTTTAGTGTTTGTCCTGATGATATGTGGCTTTTGGTTTTCAAAATTTGCTTAGATCTTTTTGTCTTGGCATTGTTCCTATCGTACCTGACCAGACAACTTACATACATCGCATTGGAATGGTCTCGGGGCATGAGCTTCGTTTTTTTATCCAAAACTTGAATATCGACCGGACCTTCCTTAAATTATGAGAATAGGTGCTCTCAGTATATGGCATATTTCTCTAATGGTCAAAATTATTGTATCATTTTTAATGTGCAACTTAGTAAAATCTTCAAACAGGCCCTTTTATTAACTTATTAGAACTTTGAAAAGGAAAATGAGTCACTAAGCATAACTGTTTTGCTTCTTATTTTTGTTATGCATGCCTTATGTTGCCATGTCTTGCTTCGTTTGTTAAGTAACAATGCTTAGAATCCTTCCCATTTTGATTCTTAAAATTGTCAAAGTTGATTCCTTATGAAAGTATCTTGCTTGTTAAGGTAGAGACATTTGTTGAGCAGCCTAGTTGCTAGGAATTACTTTTTTTTCTCGTCTTGTTCTTTCTTTCTTGATAAAAAGGTTATGTAGAGTAGTATATGTTGCTAATAACTCATGCGTGTAGTTAACTATGTTGTCTCTGTAAATGGCCTGCTTAATAGGAGCTACATTTTCTAAACATTTTAAGTATTTGCTCCATACTCTGTTATGGATGTAAGGAGCTTGTCATGTTTATGCCAATAAAAGTAGTCACCTGGGGGCCATTTGTTCTTCTCAACTTCTAATGCATAAGAGATCTTATTTGTTTTAAGAAACTGTTGTCCATTTTAATTTGCTATTTTCCCTTGTATTTTCTTGCTATTTTCTATTGTTTCATTTTTCTGCAATCCTGTTGTTTGTTTGTAACATTTTTGTGTTCTACAATTGAAATTAAGGATTAAAATATGTCATTGAGCAATAATGGACCATATGGCAAAGAATATGGAGTAATATAGGAAATGACCCAATTTTACCCATTGAAGCGATTTAGATTAGGAACAATTTATTTTTTTTTATTTTTAGGCATAATTGCACCCAGGGCTCCTGAGGTCTACGAAAGTTGCAAATGAGCCCTTGAGGTAACGTTTTCAACAAATAAACCCCTGAGGTAGGGTTTAAGTCAAATCGAGGCCCTTCCCCCTCACTCTCCTCCACCACAGACCTATATTTCCTCTCACTCTCCTCCATAGAAAACCTTAACCTCTCATTCGGAACTGTCTAGTGGAAGAAAAAAGAGAGTTTTTGATCATGGGGAATCCTCAAGGCCAAGGCAGTGAATCAGAAGAGACGGGGATTCTTTTGCTCCATCAGAGGCACTGCCATTTTGTTCAAGGATTCACCAGCAATGCTTTCAGAGTAATTTCAGAAATCGCAAGGTAATCTCTAGAAGATGGGCCTTACTGCCTGGTTTAATGAGAATGGCTTTGATTTTCAAGAACTATTTGACGCTAAGGGGTGGTCTAACTTTATCAGTTTGAGGTGTGATTCTTTTCCCTATTTAGTGATGCAAGCATATGCCAATTTTAATTTTGATATGTTTGAGATTGCTTCGTGATTCGTGAAAGGGAAAGAGTTGGACTTATCTATGAATGAGCTTAATGTTGTAGCCCTTTCCTCCAATTCAGGGATGAAATTTTTTGAATCATATGCATGGGCTGAGATGTTTGATGTAGAGCCCATAGAGATACTCAGGGTTGTATTGGATAACCCTGAATTGGATGAGATTGTGAAGCCAATGGCAAGTGACTTTGATGTCCACCAGAGATTACTCCATCACATTGTATGTAACATTATTCTTCCAAGGACGGGAAAGTTTGAATATGTTACTTTCCTAGATATGTTCGTACTGTACTGCCTGATCACGAGACGCCAAATGAATCTTGGCCACGTCCTGTTGAACCATATGAAGGCAACATATGAGAAGAAGAGGCAGGGTTTGCCTTATGGGATGTTGTTTACCTAGATTTTTTATTTGTCTGATGTTGAGACAAATGGAGAAGAAAGGGAGAAGCCAAAAGTCTCTAGAGAATATAATTAGAAGACTTTGAGACTCATGGGCTTTGTACAAAATGAGGATGATTAGTGGCTGAAGAAGGCAGTGGCAACTCCTTCTCAAGAGACACAAGAAGAAGACACTGAAGAAGAAGATCTAGAGGAAGTGGAAACTATGGCTGAGGACAGACTAGAGAGTACCATTCCAGTTATAGCCTCTCCACGTACTCCAGCAGCAGGCTGATCAATAGCTTCGGGGTCTCATGAGACTAGGCTTGGCCTCCTTGAAGCCTCCATTTCAGACCTCAAAGATTAGTTGTTTTCCATTCATATTGATTTATGGATTGGACTTTAGGAGATCAGACCCCTTCTCAAGTCTCGTACTGTTGAGTTTGCTGTATTGATTTGTGAAGCTCATATGACTCTCACCAACTACAAAAATAACTTGATTGTTGGTAGGTCTGCGATGTGGAATTGGTGGAACACTTTCAGAAGGTAGACTAATTAGTTGAAGAAATCTACGGATATCAAAATGCTACTATCACCCGAGCTACTACAACTATCTCTCATCATGTCAATGTCCTCTCAGACCCGGATCGGTATCTGCATCCCTTCATAGTCAATTGGCTTCATTGGTTCAACACTTTGTGGACAGAGTTTATGCAGGAGTATTTGTCTCATCAGAGCTCTCAATCTTAGTCATTACCCTTACCTTTATCCTTGCCCTCCCTCTCTTTTTGATGATGCCAAAGGGGGAGAAGTAAGATGTAATATTGTCATACTCTTAGACATTGTGAAAACATTCCATTGCATTTCCATTGAATTTCTTCATATGTCTTTGTAATTGTTCGACTTTATTTGATATATGAGTATTTGTTATGGATGAGTTTGTGTTTAATTGTTTCTATCCATCTTTAACTTTGATTGAGAATGCTATCTTATTTGATATAATACCCTTTCACATTTGCAAAGTTTCGTAGTTGACTACGAGGTAGTGCTCCTAAACTCTAAACTCTTGTTTATTTGAAGAATATTAAGTGTTTGTGATTTGAGATCATTCTTTGGAGTTTGAGAAGTTTGGAGGATGATATAGAAGTGTTTCTAATAGGTTTAAATTTTTGGAAACCTCTAAATATAAAGGAGACTCTTGCAAAATTTTCTATAAATCTAAAGCACTTTGCAATACTTATTTTGAAAAACCTCTGCTTGTTCTCAGGGGGAGCCTTTTGTTTTAATTGCAAAGATCTTTAAAAAGAAATTTGTCATCATAAAAAGGAGAGATTATTAGCCCAATGTTGCTCCTTGAGCTATCTAGCTAATAGGATGAGTTTTCATAAAAAATCGAACCACATGATATTTATTCTACTAGTAGGCTGGGAGTTCATCCATGAGTTTATGGTTCAATTTTGGGGACTTTCTATTTTTCGGAAACAAGTAGGACATTTTATGATCATCGTTGAAATATTGATGAAATTTGAAGAAACTTAGCCATAAGCTATGGAATTTCGGCAGCCCTATAGACTGACACATAGCAAGGCTAGGAAGCACAAGTAATCAAGGCTAGAAGCACGATGAATCAAGGTTAGAAAGCATGATGAAAGAAGGCTATAACCTAAAAGCACGAAGTGTCGATCACCTAGTCAATTGGTGGGAACTCGCCATAGCTACCTAGGTGGATTTCGGCCATAGCCTTGCCTTGCAGCTGCTGTAGGTCGCTAGGTGTTGACATGAGGTGAACATAGCCTTTTGACTCACCAAGGCTAGCCTAGATAGGTTGGGTACGTGTCGAAATGTAACCAGCCGTGTTTTCTTATAAATAGGGGTGAAATCCAGCCATTGAAGAGTACACCATTCAATCTGAAATTTTGTGAGTAAACCTAGAGAGCAAGAGTGAAGTGAAGTGGGAGAAAGAGGACGAAAAAGTCTAGTGAAGATTCGGCTACACTAGAGGTAAATTTAGCTTGGTTATCTTTGATTTCGATTCAAAACTTTTCAAGAGGATTATGTGAATCTCATGTTTTTCAAAATTATTCTAGCATCTATTGATGTTGTTCGCGTTCTTCATATACTTGTTGATCTTTATGTTCTTCATGTTCTTGATGAAGAACAAGCTCGTCTTTTCAAAATAGTTTCATTTTTCAAGTTCGATTCATTTTTAACGTGTTTTTCAAGTTTTGTTTCGTTTCTTTCCAAAAGATTTCCTAAACTATGTTTTTCAAAACTTGAACATATTCTTCGTGATATTAAAACTCTTTGTCTTTGATTTTGTCAAAATCTATTTTTTTCTATGTGGTGGTTAAGTTGGTTTTTAACCATGAAAATTGAGGTGCTATTTTTCCTTCATAACACCTTTCTTTTGAAAAATGTTTTCTCGATTTCCAAAGGAAAGGGTTAAGGTATAGCATATCATGTATGATATGTATGGGCATTGACATGAGACATACATACTTAACTTGTACTTTGAAGTCGTGATAGTACTGTGCACAAAAGGATGTGTACCACATGTTGTGGCATCCTGGCCGCTCCATTGTACGCGGAAGAATCCTAAATAAGGATACCGTATTCTATTTTGGGAGTAATGCCGCACAATACGAACCATATTCTACTCTAGGTGTAATGCTGCACAATATGGAGGGTCACATATGTCACTCTGGCCCAGTGATTCACTCTAGGAGTGAGATCTTATTTTACTCTAGGAGTAATATTGAAGGGTGGTGGTTGAAAATTGGAAAGATCATTTTTAAAGAATTGAGGCTTTTCTTTTATTTCCATCTTCTGTTTTGTTATTACATTGATGAATGGGTTTCTTCAATGTTTTTTTCTTGTTATCTGCTATCTGTTGTACTAACCATTGGCTTTTTTGAGTCATTTTGACTTACCTTGTATGTTAAATTCTTTTAGCAGATGTATAAAGTGTTCTTAGGAGAGTTCACGAAAGTTATAAGCCATGGACGAATTATTTTGGGGTTAACATTCTATGTTTGGGTTACCAGAGACTTAGCAGTATTGATTGAAGGCCGGGGTCATCAGTGGATAACCTCAAACTCTGACGACTATGTCGACCTATCAAAACTAAGTGACTCTAAAGACAAGAACTAGGGTTCTCCAGTTTATTCTGTCATAATTAGTCTTTGGCTGTTGTTTTCTTTATGTACATTTTGTGGAATGTACATAGGAAGCTGTTGGTTCTCTTTGTTTTTACTACGGTATGAATAGAAGATCCTAATCGTGTTTCTTAGAATCTTGTTGCTTTAACGATCCTTCCACTAACATAACCTTATTTTAACAGCGGCGTCTACTACTATAAGACAGTGCTAGAGGTCTTCACGGTCCGGGCTATTACATGGATTGGCCGTCTTTTCAAGGGTGGACTTAATCTCTCGATTTGACACTTCCTCTTGTCCACTAGTTTGAGGATGGTAGGCAGTTGACACCTTGTGGGTCACATGGTACTTTCTTAGCAATGTCTCTAGAGTTCGATTGCAAAAGTGAGTGCCTCAATCACTTATTAGATCTCTTGGAATTCCAAACCTGGAGAATATGTTAGACTTGATAAAATCTAAAACAACTTTAGAGTCATTAGTCCCGATAGCTTTAGCTTCCACCCATTTTGAGAAATAATCAACAGCAAGTAAAATTTAAACATAACCAAAAGATACAGGGAATGGTCCCATGAAATCGATGCCCCAAACATTAAAAATTTCGCAAAATAGTATGGGGTTTGTGGCATCTCATTCCTTTGGGATATATTACCTATCTTTTGGCAAGGATCACATGACTTACAAAAAGAATATGAATCTCGGAATAAAGATAGCCAAGAGAAACCACATTCTAGTACTTTTCTCGCCGTCCTTTTAGCTCCAAAGTGACCTCCACAAGCATAAGACTGACAAAAGGTGAGAATAGAATTAATTTCATTTTCAGGAACGCACCTTCTTATCACTTGATCTGCACAACGCTTCCATAAGTATGGGTCATCCTACACATAGTATTTGGTATCACTCTTGATCTTATCTCTTTGCTTAGACAAACCAGGAGGTAACGTATTAGTAACCAAATAATTTACAATATTTGTAGCGGAATTTTTTTTTTTAAACATCTACTATTACTAATTCAAAAAATATGAATTACTAAAAAATTTATTTCCTTATACGCAAGCTGACACATAGACCCTCAAACATTCTGCTGAAGTCTTAAAGCAATAAGTTATGATTACATCATGGTTCCAAATTATAAGTTGCTTAAGAGTCTTAAGTTGGTCTCATAGCCTGAACAGACCACGACCACATCACTATGGAGGTTCATATTAGCTCTTTCAAAAAAATTTAGGATCTACATGGATTGCAAATTAGGGGAGGGCACCCTGTCAGCCCCTCCTCAGGTTCCAGATCCTCCTCATGAGTTCTCTCACTTGGAACATCATCTAGGAATGATACAATTGAAAATACTATGAGTCAAATGACTCAGTAAGGGATATGCATGACATGATCATGAATGACAGCTATATATATGCTAAAAATAAATGCATGTTTATGTATGCGATTCTTGTACGTGCAAATTTGCTTAAAAGTCCTTTCATCCTTATTTGGGCTACTTCTATCGCTTCATTTACCCCTGAAGTCAGGGTTGTGCGTTCCCTTCGGAACTGTTCCCCTTTTCCCTTGGGAACATGTCATTTGGTCGAGTTAGCCCTTGATGTGGCTTCATGCCTGATGGCTAAACACAACCCTTAGAGGTCACACCTTCTCGCATTCTTCCTTCAGTGTGGTTGCACATACCTCGAGGACTACCCATCCATCTAACATTCGTCCTCCAGAGTGGGTGCCCTTAGGAGTCATCCATCCTTCTCGCATTCGTCCTTCGGAGTGGATGCACCTATCATACTTAGGTACGGTGTCGACCATCCTATTTAGCCCCATAACATATCCAAACATAGCATAAAATCTCACTTTCTTTTTCATAAAAATTTTCTTTCTTCCTTTTGAGAAAATCAATGCAAATGCTCATGACGTGCTCGATGCCAAATATTCATGCTGTGTATCATTCCAGTTTTTGAAAAATAACTTTTCCACTTACCTTTATCCACTCAAGCTTATAGTGGTGCCTTGCCTACAAATTAGTCATACTATTGTCATCACTCAAATAATTTAGAGATTTACTTGATGCGGCAAATAATCATTCATTTCAAAATGAACATATCATATTAAATCACACATTTTTCTTTACTAACCAGCAGTGGTTCTACAATGTAAAGCTCTATCTTAAGTTTGCTGAACCCCGTTAAACTTCGATGCCAAAATGATCGTTACACTGCATGTTATAACATATTTAAATTTCAGGTAATTTAGAGGTTATTTGCCACTCAAAAGATTTCTCCGAAAATGCAAGTTGCTGAAGGCGTCCAAGCTGTAAGCTTTGATGTCTCCAGCTTCAAAAATTCATAACTTATTCAATATACATTCAAATCACACGAAATGTATCTTAAAATATTCCTCTTTGATAAACTTAAAATTCAAGACCGGACCCATAAAAATATGACTTAAAAAGATCACTTAAAAATTACTTGGAATGAGCAAGAAATCTGGATGTGCAAGGCTGCTGACAGCTTGACGTCTGGACTTTTAAAAATCCATGACTTAATATTTATCGGAATCAACTGAAGTATGGCTTAAAATCTTTTAATTTCATAGGCCTATAACATAAAATTCTCTCACAGAACAAAATATAAAAGAAATCACAGTAATAGAAAATGAAATATAGCTATTCTGCAGAAACTTAGAAAATTCCGCAACTTAATAATCTGCACTTTACTTGCTAGCAACCTAGCCTATTGATCTCACTATTTTATACCACTGAACATGAATGAAAACCATAGAACAAAATGTATAATTTCACTAAAAACCAACCAAGGTCAAATAAAATATCACACCAACTTCACATTACATTTCCAGCATCATGTCCACAACTCAAACCTCTTGAACTCCTTGCTTTCGAACATTAAACATGGATGTATTTCGTATGACAGAGCTTATAACTTTACTATAAACCCTCTAGGATCAAAATCATTAGTTGCACTATCCTCATATTAAATTTACTGCAACATTCAAACAAGATATATTCTCTCTAACTTGCTCCTCTTTTTCTTTTCTGCAGAAAAGAAATCATAATCATCTCCTTCTAAATTTTCTAGTTGTACTCCTTATAACTTTAGGCCCTGCAATTTATATACATTTGTATCACTCTCCAGCAAACCCCCTTCAACAACTTTATAGCTCCCAAAAATTGCAAAGCACCAATTCTGTAGAAACTAACATTTTCTCCTCATTAACGTTCTGCACTAAATTCCCAGCAACTAATGTCCTTGACCTCTGTTATTTTTACAGCTCTCAAAGCATTAATCGCTGCCTAATGTTTTCATCCCAACCTCCCCATATGCAAACTACAATCCCATAAACATCCAGCAACACAATCGGCGATAGATGTTGGAAAAGTGAAATTCTGCAACAATATGTTAGAGGTAAAACAGAACATAAACTTTTATTTTCCTACAAATTTTCTCCCTTTTAATCATAACCTTCATCATGCAGCAATTAAATCTATTTCATTTGAACTATTACATGTTCTGTATATCACATTTTACTATGAAACTATCATCCAATTCATAGAGAATTACCCAAATCGGATTTTTTTTTTTTTGGAAAACTCAGCACCGCAACAGCAACTTTGAGAACCAAATACTTGCAGCAACTTTACCCATTTTCCTAGATTTAAAACCTCAATTTTATTTTCCAGCAACTTAGCAAATTAAATTAGAACTTAACACAGTAGCTGAAAGCATTAGGAAGTGCAGAACCGTAAACCAGTAAATCTGGTTTTTATAGAACAAGATTTCAGCAGCATTTTCCATGTTAATACTCCATAATTCATCTGCAATTATTTCCCAAAAAGTCAACTATATATTCGGCTCTTGAAACTTAGAGACATAAAATAGAAAATTACTATAATGTACCCAAGGTTTCTAAAGAATTATTTCTATGAAATATCGGCAAGATGCATCTATCCTTTGCAACCTAAAGTTCTGCATTTTTTGTTAACCTCACAAAAAGACCCTCTCATCTCATCAACTACACATAATGATTCACTTATCTTTATCACTTACATGTTGACAAATTCATAACAAAACATCTAACCACCAAAACACTGGTTTTCTTTCAAGATCCTAACCTTAGTAAATTTTATGTTTTGAACCTATTCTTATCCTACCCATGCATGCTCGTCTCGTTCCCAAAAAATACCATTTACATCTCACCTATGCTCAAACTCAACATGCAAGCAATGCATAGCACTAACAGAACTTAAAGCAGCAAAAATCCAACTCAATGCACACGAGTAATCTTCAGCCATGCCAAATTTGAATTTCTAATGCCCTTACCTTGGCTTCTCTTAGCTCTCCCAACTGCAACTGAACCCCCAGCACTACATGGCAATTCTCCATCTTTTTCTTCTCTTCTTCTTATTCTTCTTTCTTCTTCTTCTTCTTCTTGTTCTCTTTTTTCTTCTTCTTCTCGGCTTCAGCATTCCCTCCTCTCTTGTTTGTGTGCATGAGTGCGTGAGTGCGTGAGTGACAAAGGAAACAAAACAATGAAAATGGGGAGGGGGGAGGATGGCGTGAAACAAGGTGTTGGGGAGGAAAAGACCACCTTACCCCCAACCTTGTTAGTAACGCCAATCTCCGTTGGTTAATCATGCGGCAGTTTTTTTTTCCTTTTGTCACTTGCTTCTCCCACTATACCAAATCTCTTTCCTTCACTTTTATTTTATTATTTTTTTTCAAAGCCTTTAACTCAATTTTTAATATTGCAATTTAGGTGGATACTCTTAGACAAACATTTTTAAATTGACGCCTATAATGCAATTTAACACTATTAAAATTCGCAAACAAATATAGCATTTAAATTATTAATAAAAATGCACGAAAAAAGTGTTAGAGGAGAATTTCACCTTAGACATAATTTTAAATCAAGTCAACCATACATTTCTTTTCTCAATAATTCAGGATAGTGCAAAAACTTAAAGAGTCAAGAAGTAAAATTTTAATGTCTAAATTGACATCGAAGAAAACCTAAACTGATCGATGCTACTAGTCTCTAAGACGGGGTCTCATATGGAGCCCAAGGTTGAGACTCATTTTCCTCATCTATTACCATGTTACCAATGACTAGGATCTTTAGCCTGGAGAGATTGGAAAATGAGGAGAACAAGATTGGGGCGAAGTGGTTATTGGACAAATCAAGGTACTCAAGTTATGGAAAGCTAGAGATGTGAGAAATGCTTCTGTCAAAGTGATTGGAAGTGAGACTTAACAATCGAAGTACTGTCATGTTTGTGAAACATGAAGGCAGCATCCCTTCAAAACCGTTGTAGCCGAGGTCTAACTCCTGTAGGTAGCTACGTTCACACCAGCCTATAAATTGAAGAAATTGCGTGAGAAAAGTAAGGAATATTAGGTTGATCTATTAATGCTGTCACTTTGGGTAAGGAAAACATCACTACCTTTGTGAGGTAAGCGGCCTTGGAGTCCACATTTGCTCTTTGACAATAAATTGAGAGAAGTCATATTTCAAACTCTCTAGAGGATGATGCTTTTGTCGATTTTTGAAAAGTCCAAATATAACTCCTGCAGGTTGTTTAGTTTACCCAACTCTGAAACAGTTAATGAAAGCTTTAGAGACTCATTTGCTTGAAATTAATAAAAGGCTACTGTAAGTGACAAAGACAAACAAGCAAGGTTACAGAAGAGTTTATGCCTAAATTGTGAAATGGTAGGAAAGGTTTACATCCTTTGCTAATTGATGAAAAATATAACATGGAGACCTACCTGGGATAGGAATTGTTGCATTAGGGTTGCCTTCCAATTGGAGTTTCTTGAGCGATGCAATCACACCAATGGATGACAGGAAGTTGTCGTTGGCATTATTCCAATCAAAGGAAAGCTCCTCCAGCTTACTCAACCTGGAGAATCTTTCAAGACTTGAAATTTAATACTAGGGACAAAAGATAGTCGTATTTCTTGACTACCTATCAAGTCTATCGATAAGTAGTCAACACGAGTACTGGGCAAAGACTAAAGACCAAAGACTTTATTGTCAATGTTGTTCTTTCCATCCAACAATGGAACCGTGACCAACAGCTACCATTTGGGGACATGGTGTTTGATGATACCGAAATTGAATCAGTTTAGCCCAAATCAATTTGGGCTGGATAAGCATGATCACAATACAAAAGGCCCAACAACAATATTAGGCCCATGCTGCACTAAGCCCAGAAGAAGAAAAGGCCAGGAGAATGACGCTCCTTGCCAAGGGCAGTAGGCAAAATCAGGATCATTTCAAGAGGCCTTGCAGCAGGGGATCCTCTAAATCCTCATGAAAGACTTAAGTAAGACAATTGCTCATCGTAAAGATAAACAGTTGACCTCGACGTCCAATGTCAGGAGAAGAAAAGCCCATCACGTTGACAACAAAAGATACAGTAGGAATCAAATACCCACACGATGATGCTCTAGTAATCGATTCTATGATAGGAAATTACAAAATCCGACGAATACACATTGACACCAGAAGCTTTGCCGATATCTTGTATACTACTACATACTACCAGATGAAGCTGGAAAGAGAAACACTGAGAAAGGAAAGTACTAGACTCACCGGATTCACTGCCCACCAAGTATTTAGTCTAGGGATAAAAGAGTTACCATGCACGATAGGAGAGCACCCGCATGAAGCATCGCTCTCTGTAAAATTCTTAATCCTCGAAGGAGAGTCCTCCTATAATGCCATTATGGGGCGGGTCACACTGAATGGACTACACGCTGTGGTGTCAACTTACCATTTGAAGATGAAGTTTCCAACCAAGGTAGGAGTAGGGGAAGTGAAGGGATATCAAGAACTGGACGAATTTCGAGCACAACCGGTGGAACCATTAGAAGAAATACAGCTCTAGGCAGGTTCAGAAGACCGGACAGTGAAAATATTCACCAATTTGTTTGAAGATTCCAAAACCATTCTCATGGAATGCCGAAGCCTTCGAGGTACTCCAAAAGTACAAGATGTGCTTGAGCCCAACAAAATGCGCCTTTGGAGTGTCCTCCGGGAAATTCTTGGGATTTCTTTATCCCAAAGAGGAATCGAAGCTAACCCGGAAGAGATCAAGACTATCCAGGATATGCAACCACCAAAGAACGTCAAAAAGGTGCAACGATTCACTGGACGAATTGCAGCACTCAACAAATTCGTCTCTCGTGCCATAGATAAATGTTTGTCATTCTTCAAAACACTTCGAAAGGCCTTTGAATAGATGAAAGAATGTCAAAGAGCCTTTGAGGAGCTGAAGGAGTATTTGACAAACCCTCTGCTCCTAAGTTCCCTTATACTGAGAGAGACACTTTATCTCTATCTCACCATTTTCGAGTCAGCAGTAAGCACAACACGCATAAGGGATGATAACGGCGTACAACGACCCATATGTTACGTAAGCAAAGCTTTGCAAGGAGTCGAACCTCGATATCATCATCATCTCAGCGAGGAAGTTAAGACTGTATTTCCAAGCTCACCCTACAGTGATTTTAATAGACCATCCATTACAACAAACTTTGGGAAGACCAGATGCCTCAGGAAGATTAGTCAAGTGGTCCGAAGAGCTTGGATAATTCAACATTGAATATCGACCTCCGACTGCAATCAAAGGACAAGCAATAGCTGATTTTGTCACAGAACTCACCACATCAGTATTTCAAGAAGAAACTCCTAACCCGAAGTGGTGGCAGGTTTATGCAGATGGATCATCCAGTCATGAAGCAGGAGGGGTAGGGGTGGTTATTGAAATACATAAAGAAGAACGCGTCGAGTTCGAAATCAAGTTGGAATACTCCCCCCTGAACAATGAAGCCCTCATAGCTAGACTACTGATGGCAGAACTTTAGGGGGAAGACATCTCAACATAGTCTCTGACTCTAAATTGGTGGTGGGACAAGTCACAGGAAACTCCGAGGCCCAAGATGGAAGAGTGGTAGCTTACCTGAAGCGCGCCTTGGAAATAAAGGAACGCTTTGACACTTTCGAGATCTAGCATATTCCCGGAGATCAAAATGCTTGGGCGTTAATGCTTTAGCAACCAAAGTGTCAGGATCAACCGAGATGTTCAGGGGATGAGGTATTATACGATCTACTGGAGTAGTATATGAAATCCAGACAATTGATGAAAAAGAACCTGGAGACTGGCGATCCCTGATTATGAGGTACTGATAGAAGAAGATCTTATGGTCAACAAACTACAACTCCAGAAATTCAGAAGGACAGCACCGCGTCATACCATTATAGATAGAAATTTATGCCATCGAAGTCTTTCTAAACCTCTACTCCATTGCCTAAACACCCGTGATGCAGAATACACACTTCGGGAAGTACATGAAGGAATCTGTGGAAACCACTCAGGAGCAAGAACTTTAGCTCAAAAGGTCACCGGAGTCGGATTCTTCTGGCCCACAATGCATACTGACGTTCAAGAAACGGTACGGAAATGTGAGAAGGCCAAAGACTAGCCAATACTACAAATTGTAAATTCTAGGATTAAGGCAACCCAAGAGGGGGGTGAATTGGGTTTCAAAACTTTTTTGAAACTCACCCTTTAGAAAGTGTTTGCTAGCTATAAGTCTCATAAAGAGAAACGATTGCAATAAAAGATTAAACACAAGAATATATATTGCAACTCAAATAGAGAAATAAAACTTAAAACAAGAAACTAGTAGCACAATGTAAGGAGATAAGGGAAGAGAAGCAAACACAAGATTTTTAGGTAATTCGGCAAACCCGCTTACATCCACCCCTCAAGCTCCTTTACGGAGCCTTGAGGTTCCTCCACTATGCTCCTTTCAACCAAGGGAGAGCTTTCCTTACACTTGAGCTTGAGAAACATCTCTTCAAGCCTCAAGAATGAGTTTGAGAACAAACCTCTCCAAACTCCTTCTTTTGATGAACAACCCTCACCAAAAGGAAACAAGAGAATCACTCTCTTAAAAGTGTATCTGGATGAACAAAAATGCCAACTAAAACTCCCTTGATGGAGTAGATGTTACAATGAGAAATTTCTATTTTATTAGGTTTCACACAATAACAAGGATGTGAAAGTGTTGATTATGTGTGAATTATATTTGAACAAGGATTAAAAGGTTTTAGATCACTCTTAGCCTTAGTAAAATGATTTTGGTCATTCAGCAACTTTTAAAAGGTGTAGGAATGGCTTTATATAGGCCTCATAAGAAAAATAGCCGTTAATAGCCGTTGGGAGTCGAGCTGTCAAAAACTCACGACGAACTGGTCGACCGCTGCAGGTTTACGTTACCCAACGTCATAATGTCAGAGGTCAGAACGACTCTTTTCTTCATTTTTCAAACTAACCGGTCGACCGCTATACCAAGTGGTCGAAGACCGGTCAACCGCTTCACTAGCCGGTCGACCTCCTCAACTTAAGTACATGATCCGGTTGTTTTAAAAACATGATTTTGACTAACTTAAAATATCCAATTTTAAAGACTAACTTCCCATAAGTATATAAAAGGTTTGAGAGTTTAATTGGGATTTTTTGAAGCCATTTAAAATATTTTTAAATCTTAAAAAACAAGTGGTAAAATAGTTCATGCAAGTTTTGAAGAAATATGCAAGTGTGTGGTTCAAGTCCTTGTTAAAGATGAAGTCTTGGAGTTACAAAGATTACCCTAGCATCTTGAGTCTTCACTTTAAGAGCACTTCCATTGAAGGGGATGTTACTTGATCACTTCGTGCTCATTTTGGATCCGCTTTGCTTCACATCTCAATTATTTCTATTGTTATCATCAAAACATTGATTGTGACTAAAAGCCAACACAAATACCCTTGCGGAGAAAATGACGATTGAAAGTGCCCCGTATCCGTTTATGTAGTGGGGAATCGATATTCTTGGTCCTTTCCCCTTGAGAAGAAGGCAATTGAGGTTCTTGATAATCCCCATCGACTATTTCACCAAGTAGGTAGAAGCTGAGCACTGGCAAAAATTACCAAACAAAATTTCTGAAAGTTTGTTTGGCGAAACATTGTCTGTTGTTTCAGGTTACCCAGGGCAATAATCACCGACAATGGCAAGCTATTCGACAACAAAAGCTTCCAAGACTTCTGCTCAGAACTCAACATTGAGAACCACTACTCATCTCTGTATTATACACAAGGCAATGGACAAGTGGAACTGGTGAACTGATCACGGTTAAAGATCATCAAAACAAAGCTCGACGATCACAAGGGTTCTTGTAATAGCCCGTACCGTCTTATAGTAATGTATGCTACTTTTAAACTGAGGTTATGGCCAGTGGGACAATCGTTAAAGCAACAGGATTCTAAGAAATAAACATCATCAAGACCCTTTATTCCAACCTTTGTATCATAAAAGAGTATCAATTTTGCTTTCTATGTACGTCTACAAAACATGGCGAAATAACTACTAAAATTCAGTACAATCTACATAGGTCTTTATCTTATTCTCTTCTACTCTTCCTCTTCATCATCACTAGAAAATATAATCAGGACGCTCTCAACGATGATGTCTAGGTTCTCAGTGACCCAGACCCAACTACCAGCTTAGTATCAAGACCTCATGAGTCAAAGTCTAAGTAAATTCTCCCAGGTACATTCTGAACATTACTAAAAGAATTTAACAAACAACGGTGAGTCCAAATGACTCAGTAAAGCTAGTGGTTAGACAGATAGTAGATACAAGAACAAGATATTGAAGAAAACCGTTCATCAATAAAATCTCAAAACAGAAGAAGAAAGTAAATGAAAAGACTCAATTCTTAAAAATGATCTTTTCCATTTTTCAAATCACCACTACTCTCACTCCAGAGTGAATCACTTGGCCAGAGTGACGGGTTACAAGTAACCTTCTGTATTGCAGCATTACTCCCAGAGTAGAACATTCAAACTCCCAGAGTAGAATTATCCTCAAAGGATCTTTCCGCGTACGACGGAGAGGCCAGAATGTCACAACAAGTGAACACATCCTCTTGTGCACAGTACTGTCACATCTTCACAGTATTACGTTAAGTATGCATGTCTCATGTCAATGCCCATACATATCATTCATGATATGCAACACCTTAACCATACTTGAACATCACAATATTCCTTTCCAACATACAAGTTAAGTATGCATGTCTCATATCAACGCCCATACATCTCATTTATGATATGCAACACCTTAACTCGTTTCCATCATCACAACATTATAAAACATTTCTCAAAGGAAAGTGTTGTGAAGGAAAAACAACACTTTGATTTCTCGATTAAAAACGGCTTAATCACCACGTAGAAAATACTAATTTTGACATGAAAAGTATTGAAATCAGAAGGAAAGAAATATGTTCAAGCTTTGAAAAACAACTTTTGGAAGAAATTTTGAAAAGAAACGGATCAAAGTTGAAAAACAACTTGAAAATGAATCGAACTTTGAAAATGATACTTTTTCGAAAGGACGAGCTTGTTCTTCGTCAAGAACACGAAGAACATCAAGAACAATAGGAAGAATAGAAAAACTAACAACATCAAGAGATGCTAGAATAAGAAATACAAGAGATTCACAAAATCATCTTGAAAACTTGAATTGAAATCAAAGATAACCAACTAAACTTTACCTCTAAGCGAGTTTGATCTTCACTAATCGATTTCCTCCTTCTTGCTTCTACTTCACTTTTCTACTAATCTCAAGCTTAACTCGCAATTTGCTAATGAGATGGTGTGAGTTTAAATACCCGGCCACCCCCTATTTATAGGCTTCCAAGACTTAGCTTCTAAGATTCGTCAATTATCCAAAAGATTATCCTTTCATCTTTATCCAGCAGTCATCTCTATCCACAACTTTATCTCTATCTACAGTTCATCTCTATCCACAGTTCATCTATATCCACAGTTCATCTCTATCCACAGTTCATCTCTATCCACAATTCCAAAAATCACCTACTATCTTCTGAAAAATAAAAAGTCTCCAAAATTGAACCATAAGCTCGTGGATGAACTCTCGACATATTAGTTGAATAAAAATCATGTGGTTCGGTTTTCGAGACAAAAACGTCCTACTTGCTTAAAAAATTAAATTGATCCAATACGAGCGCCTCAACATTCTGAACAACAACCTAGTTGCACACGAACTCCAAATCTCACTTAATCAGGTCCTAATCAAGGTTTCGAGATAAAAACGACCTCGTAGCTTAAAAATTTAAATTGATCTAATGCGTGCTCCTCAATCCCCTGAACAATAACTCAGTTGCATGTGAACTCCAATTCTTACTTAGTCATGTCCTAATCAATGTTTTGAACTTAGTATCTCAAGTACTAAATACTCTCTCTTAGTCAATAAGTATCCCCTAAACGCACTACTAATATCAACCAAGATATCATAAACAATATGCATGTGATGTTTAAAAGCTCGGGGTATGACAGTTCTTGGGAGGAAGAACTACCTGGGGTACTATGGGCATATCGCACCACTTCTAGAACATCCACTAGGGAAACCCTGTTCACTCTCACCTATGGAACCGAGGCTGTGATCCTTGTCAAAATAGGAGCTTTTTCACCTCATGTAATGATTTTCACCTATGAAAGCAACGAAGAAGAAAGGAAGATAGACCTCGACCTATTGGAAGAAAGAAGAGAAGGAGCCCGGTTCAAGATGGAAGAAAATAAGCAGAAAATCGCCAATTACTACAATGCTAAGGTTAGGCCAGGTCATTTCACCCCTGAAGATTTAGGCCTCAAAAAGGGAGGGCCTATATCGTGTTGTCGGATTCAACCGACTAGGAACATACTATTTGGAGGACCATAAGGGAAAAGCATTACAACATCCATGGAACTTGATGTACCTTAGAAAGTATTATGCATGGGCATCTCGTTGTCATCTGTCACTATGTGTTTACACTTATGTTATGATTTGATGTTTTTATTACTGTTTACTATAAATAAAAAATCGATGTCATCTTTAAAATTATTTGCAAAAAGATGACAATGAATCACGAAATGTGTCAAAAGATGACCTCAGCGAACCACAATTTTCAGTCACATTCGAGACAAAGTCCTAAACAACTTAGCAGAACTAACGTTCCCTATCGCACTCAAGAGTAAGACGACCTCAGCAAACCCCAGTTCCGAGTCGCATCCTAGAAGAAATAAAAAAATGACTTAGGCGAACTAAGGTTCCTAGTCGCACTCAAGAGTAAGATGACCTTGGCGAATCCCGGTTCCCAGTTGCATCCCAGAAGAAATCCAAAAATGACTTAGGAGAACTAAGGTTCCTAGTCCAACTCAAGAGTAAGATGACCTCGGCGAACCCCGTTTCCCAGTTGCATCTCAGAAGAAATCCAAAAACGACTTAGGAGAACTAAGGTTCCCAGTCGCACTCAGGAGTAAGAGGACCTCGGTGAACCCTGACTCCCAATCGCATCCCAGACGAAATCCAAAAATGACTTAGGATAACTAAAGTTTCCAGTCCCACTCAAGAGTAAGACGACCTCGGCGAACCCCGGTTTCCAGTCCATCCACAACAAAAACGACTTAGGAGAACTAAGTTCCCAGTCCCACTCAAGAGTAAGACGACCTTGGTGAACCCCGTTTCCCAGTTGCATCCCAGATGAAGTCCTAAACGACTTAGGAGAACTAAGGTTCCCAATCAACTCAAGAGTAAAACGACCTCGGGGAACCTTGGTTCCAAGTTGCATCCCAAACGAAATCCAAAAACAACTTAGGAGAACTACGGTTCATAATCGCATTCAAGAGTAAGACGACCTCGGCGAACCCCGGGTCCTAGTCGCATCCAAGATGAAGTCCTAGAACAACTTTAGAGAACTATGGTTCCTGATTGTATCCAAGATTAAGCGATCCCAAGAAAAACAACGGATAACAGAGAAGATGACAAGCAACAAAATGAAGATAATCAAATCTAACAATGTTCTACATGCCAAAGACAAACTACAAGCAGCAAGCAAAACCCAAAGAGATGAACCAAATGTTACCAAATGTCGAAGCTTATATAAGAGAAAGATAGTCAAGTATCAAATTCGACAAATCCAAAACATGAATGTCTGCGAATAAAAAGCCAAGTTCGAAGAAAATGGAGGAAGACACTATTACAAAAGCCTAGTCCTCCGCAGAAGGGAGATGAATGCCACGAGGTCCTACGTCTTTCACAAGTTGCTGAAAGATAGAATCAGCACGCTTCCCTTTCAAAACTCTAAAGCGGCTCCCCTTCTCTACATGAGCCCTCTCAAGTTACGCCATAATCGTACCAAAACACTTGTGTGCTAGGATTACAGGATCCCCAAGAAAGGCAGGCATCGCTGAAAGCTGAGCGATGCGAAGGGAGAGAGCGGTGTGGCTCTCCTCCAAGCTTTTCTTCTCACCAGCGAAAGCTTCAGTAGCTTCTCTCATAGATCGGCGCACTTCTACCAGTTTGGCCCGCAACCCTTCCTCTATCCTCGACGAGGATACGCGATACTCGTTCAGACACTGCAGAACTTTTGCCTTCTCATTAGATAGTTTAGACGCAAAGTCTAGACGCCCCTGCTCAAGTTCGTTGGCGGTCCGCCTTAGCTCTACAATGGCGGCATCTTATAAGCAATCTCATTTTCCAAGTCCACCACCCTGTCTTTGTAGGTCTCAACCTAGGAACGATTGCCGCGAGCCATAGTCTGCACCTTCTCGGTTAGCTTCTTTTGATTCTACAGCACGCCTTCAAGTCTTCGCAACTTCTGACGGGTACACTCCAACTCCTCATCGTGTGCTAATTCAGAAGCATCAAGAGCAGCAACCAAAGATATGCAATGAGACAGGCTCCGTGTAATCCTATCAACTTTCACATGCGAGGGGCTGATAGAGCCTCCGACATCATATCCTCAATCAAAAGGGGTTAAGCATAAAGCTTAGAACGGTGTAGCTGGAGGCTCAGAATCACATTCATCGAAATCAATTGAGGTAAAAGGGCAAACAAACATGTTCTTTCCCTTTAGCCGAAAGGGCCAAAGGCATATCAGACCCACTAGCAACATCAGCCGCAAACATGCTAAGCTCAGCAGTCGGTTTGGACCCAGAAGTGCCCAAACTACTAACGATAGCAACCCCAAGCACACTGGGCTGCTCTGAAGAAGGCACTACCGCCAATGGAGAGGTCACGGATAGAACCCCCGACCATGGAAGCACACCAGGCTGAATCTCAGGATCAACTCCACCCTCAGGCAAATCTGACCCGCTTGAAGAATTGGAATCTGACAGGACAATCGAAGTCTGAGGGCTCGAAGGAGAGGCTGGCAAGCCCTAATCACTAGTCTGCAATGGGAGTTCCAGGCAAATCGGACGTTGGTGTAGTTGGTGGGCTGGGAGTCTCCACCAAATCCCCGGAGGATAGGGATGTCCCACCACGAATAGAAGAGGGACTCACCGGTACAAGGTTAATAGTTTTAGAAAAAGAAAATTATACTAGCCTCGTCAAACTAACATCTTATTTGTAATATGACCATCATGCAACTAATTTCACCAATTAATACTCAAAATTATTACATTTGTTAAAATAAGATTAGAACACATATTGTTAAAATAAGATTAGAGCACGTATTGTTAAAATAAGATTATTGCAGAAAAAGTTGTAATTTTGATTATTAATTGATGATGTATTTGGTAGCTTGATAACCAGAGTGCAAATAAACATAGATCGACTTGAGGGAATTACGACTAATTATTCCAAAAGCAATTAGTTCCTTGCTCATTTCAATTTGGGTTAGTTAATAAGATCACGCTTACAGGCGGTGGGTTGGAAAGAAGGACACTACGAGTCTTTGGCTTTTTAGTGAATTAGGTATTCTCATTGCGACAAGGATTAGAAAGGTATTCTTTAAGTACAAGAATTATTCCATTATTAGGACATGCCTTTTCCTCTACGAAGACCTTTGAGAATAGGGTCGGACGGACTTTAGCTCAATTGAAAAATATTCTAACTAGGCCGGAAGCACAGTCACAAACTTTGGACACTAATCGATCCCACAGCTCAAGTTTTAGTTAAATTAAATACTCACTTGCAGACGATAGATTCAAAACTTCACCCATCCACGGAACTATTGACGTCAAGTTTTTAGCGTGTTTTTGAATCATATTGTCTTTATCTCAGATACTATAAAGAAAGACTTTGACCATAAATCTATATTTTCTGGTATGCTGAAAATAAATAAAATAGAGTTATTTTCTTCCAAATTTTACTTTTCGTACTACTCAAAAAGATCTGCGTGCTTTTTGGTTGGGGTACTCAGCCAATTACCGAGTAAAGGTTTGCTCCATTAAACAACGTTGGGACGTGACTTTAGTCATTGAAAAAAAATTCCAAGGAATTGCAACTAGAAAAGACTATTATTTTTATTTCTGAAATTAAAGTAAATAAAAAGACAATACTAGGGATGGTACCGAACATTTGTGATTATGAGTGCATTGATGCATTGAGAGAGGAAGACGTTGATAATCGTAGAAAAAACTAGACAAATTTAGAGGTTAAAAAGGGTGAACCGTTGATATTTGGGAATTGATGTCTCTTTACGGAATGACAACCATATCTTATATCCAAGAAGTGATTTATTGTCATCGTGAACAAAAGTTACAATAATTTTTTTTTCCTCTAATCAAACGCTAATATCATTCAACAAAAAATGGAAATACAATTACAATGGGGAAATCACAAGATGCAAGCGCAGAACACAAAGATCCCAAGAGGTCACTACAAGACCAAATGGGCTATAATAGCCTGAAACATCACAGAAAAATGATCAAATGACCATAGAAAAGGGATTGGGACACTCGAAAGAATCAAAGGAACTACAATAGGATTTAAGATCCATATTCAAGTTGAAAACCACCGCAGGAGGTGTAGTCGGTCACCGGAGGAGAGGATGCAAGTATTGGCACCTCAATCTGACTTTCGGGAGACTCCCATGTCAACGCTTGCAGAAGTGTGAGACTCACATGAGTGGCTGCCCGCAAAAACAGAGTCGTAATAAGCACCTACATCTCATCTTCACTAAAACATAAGAGTAATATTCATCTCAGTCAGGGTCAGTCAACTAGTAGAAATTACATTTAGAAATCACATATATATGAGGTCTCTATTTGAAAGCAGAAGCATGAAATCTATTCCCTAAGCACCTACAATAAAATTGACTAGGCCATCTCTAGCTTGGAACCCACAATCAAAGCCAACAAATTAATGGGTTGGAAATTTCGAAGAAAAATATCAAAATACAGCTTCACTCGGTCTGACAGGTTTTGTCTGTGCATCAGCCAAAATCTTCTCAACTACAAGCAAAAGCATCTAAAATAAAATATAGCTTGGTTTGATTACATCCTACTTGGCTACAGTAGCACCAATAATCTTTTTGACAAATTTAATCTGAAAGACAATATGGTATACCCCATCAAACACAACGGACAAGAACTACAAATTTCTTTCTTCTTGATATAATTAGCCAAAAAGAAGAGGCGTCATGGGCGTGTTGTCAAGCCCCGAACGCTAGCTCAACGAGGTTAATGACAGCCGCGAGCATTCCCAACAAGGAACACTCCAGCGAACGTACTAAATTCTTGCAGCGGATTTTTTTTTTTTTTTTTAGCTAGCAATTAACGCGCATACGAAACTTGGGATCCTATTTCTAATACTTGCATCTTGATCAATGACTTGAAGTAATTAATTACAAAACAAAATACCAATCGGTTAAAAATCTTAAACTTTACTAGGCCGAATAACCCATGACCACCACACAACGGAGGCTCATGTCGGCTCTTCCAAAAATTATATCTAGTCCTTTAATGAAATAACAAAAGGGAAGAGGGCATTCTCGTCGGTCCCTCTTCTAGATGTCCCACCTGAAATGTTGTCTGGAATGGTACAATTTAAAACTGTGAGTCGAAAGACTCAGTAAGGGTTTATATGCAATAAATAATGCATGTCTTGCATAAATCATGGATGCACATTGATGCTTGCATATGCATGAGACAACGTACTTGATCTAAAAAAAAAAACATTTCTTGCTTGAAAATATTTCTTTCTTGAAAACCTTTCTTTCTTGATTTGGCTACTTATCACGCTCCATTTACCCCTGAAGTCAGGGTTGTGCGTTCCTTTCGGAACTATTCCCTTTTTCCCTTGGGAACACATCATTTGGTTGAGCTAGCCCTTGTTGTGGCCCCAGGCCTGATGGCTAGACTCAACCCTTGGAGGTTCACACCTTCTTGCAAGCATCCTTCGGTGTGATTGCACATACCTCGGGACCTACCCATCCTTCTCTCATTCGTCCTTCGGAGTGGGTGCCCTTAGGAATCATCCATCCTTCTCGCATTCGTCCTTCGGAGTGGATGTCCTATCTTATTGGTACGGTACCGACCGTCTTATTTAGTCCTTTAACTTGACTTGTGATAACATACTTATCATTTTTCATTTGCACAAAGAAACTTATGCAAATGCTCATGTCATGTCATGCTTGATAATGCCATGCTTGATAATGAGAAATCATAATACTCCTCATGCTTTCATTTGCACAAAACTTTCTTTTTCATTCAAGAAAATCATGCAAATGCTCGTGTCATGCCATGCTTGATATGCTTATTCATAAATACTTTTCATGCTGTGTATCATTCCAGTTTTTCGGAAAAACGTAAGTTTCTACTTACAAATTCCACTTACCTCCGTCCACTTGAGCGAATGGCAGCACCTTGCCTACAATTGATTCATACTAAAGTTATTCATAGGCTTACTAAATGTATAGAGTAGTCACTCAATTATTCACAACTCATCATACAAAATCACCACCCATATTGTTTGACGTATCAATGGTGACCCTATAATGCAAATTGTTCTTCTAAGGATGCCGAAGCCATAAGAATTGGATTTAAACTGATCCTTACACAAATTTTCATAACATATCAAAATTTTAAGTAATTTGAAGCTCATTTGCTACTCAAAACCTTCACCCGAAAATACAAGCTGCTGCGGACGTCCAAGCGGGCAGCCCCGACGTCTCCAACTTAAAAATTCATAACTTCAAAATCATGGCTCCAAATTACATGAAATTTATTCTGAAATATTCAGCTTTCATAGGTCAAGATTGGGGGTAAAATTCACAACAGCAGGTTTTACTATACATTTTTACAAACACTTCTTATTAGGCGAAAATCCTACAACAATGCTGTCGCTGATTCCAGCTCGGCCCTCCATTTTCAAAATACTACAACTCATTCATTTTACCTCTAAATCACACAAAATTTATCTTAAAATGGGCTTCAAGTGAATGTGCGGTTTTTCTAGGGCAAGGGAGTGAAAATGCGGCAAAAGAGGGGGGGGGGGGTTTAGGCGTGTTCTTTGGGGGGGGAAAAGACAAGGCTGCCCCCCTTTTCTTCCCTCTTTCACGTGATTCACTTTTCTTTCTTTTTTTTTTTTTTTTTTATTTCCAGCTACCATATAAATTCCCAAATCATGCCATCCCATTTTAAACCCTAAGTCTCACACATTTTCAAGGTTAAAGCCCTAATTAAATTCTTCCAAATATTGTAACTTAGGGACATATTCCATTAATTAAAATAATTAGCCTAATTAATCTCAATTACTCAAACTTTAACAATTGCAAATAATATAACATTTAAATCCTAGCTTAAAACTCATAAAAACGCTAGGGGAAAATTCCACCTAGACATAACTTAGATTAATCTCCCCATACATGCCTCTCTCAAAATTAAGAGTAATAATAATATAGAGCAATACAAAGGAGTCATAATTCTTTAAAAGAAAAAAGGTTGGGGTCTCACATCCTCCCCTCCTTACAAAACCGTCCTCGGAATTCGGTCTTTCTTACCAGAAATTTCCCGGATGGTTCTAGGACCATAACCGAGCATTCGAACCCCCACTAACTCATCATAGTAGACGTCTGGGGAGTTACTACCCCAAGAGTGGGACATGGATTCGTAACTCCGACTTGCACTGGGGTCATGGATTATTACCCGAAAGGACAAAGTCCACTTCTGAGATGAATCATCAAAGGATACTAGGTCCTCTACCCAATACTCTTCTAATGTACTCCCAAGTATCTTCTCTCCATGATGAACTCTTTTCTTTGCATTCATTCCCCACTATCTTAGGTGAAGGGTCCTCCTCCATTGGATCCTCTTCCGGATCTTCTTCCGGATCTTCTTCCGAGCTCACTCTTATTCTCCCAACTGGGCTCTGCTTATATCTATTTGTCTAATGACTCCAACTGGATCCTGTGACTCAGAGGAGTCGGTCCACCACACACTATGCCTTCTCCTGGAAGGACCGGGCTGGTCATTCCTTCGAGGGGGCGGGGGCTCCTGAGTCCCCTCCCTAACGGCGGCGGTATGAGTTAAGAGGTCTAGGATTCACAGACCGCGATACTCCCGTGCGGTCATTCTTCTACGCGGGGGAGAGTGCGGGGAAGAGACGGACTGAGAGCGTGGGGGTCGGCGACTCGATGACATCTGATACATGGTAAAATGGTTAGTTCTTGTCACAACATTTAATCAATCATATATATGCTACAACATAACGATAAATTTCATATATACCCTCAAGTTAGCACTCAGTCATATAACATAGAGGTGCAATCAAGTAGGAAAAACAAAAGATCACGCAAGTCATATCAAAATTCTACCACAAAACAACTTCTTAACTTTGTCCTTCCCGTAAGTGTGGGTATTTCGAATACATTTCACTTTCTAATTCCCACGATGCCTCTTCTACTCCGTGGTTTCTCCATAAAACCTTAACAAGTGATATGGTCTTCGTCCTTAACTGCTGCTCCTTTCTATCTAAAATCCTTACCGGTTCCTCTACAT
This sequence comes from Morella rubra, assembly GCA_003952965.2. Taxonomy (NCBI): domain Eukaryota; kingdom Viridiplantae; phylum Streptophyta; class Magnoliopsida; order Fagales; family Myricaceae; genus Morella; species Morella rubra. The sequence goes on from RXIC02000012.1 coordinate 256,283, forward strand.
ATGTGAGGTTCTCCTTAACCTGCAATGGCTCATATTCTAGGACATGGGTAGGATCAGATACATACTTTCCTTAGGAGCGATATATGAAACACGTTGTGGACCCCCCCTAAGCAAGGGGGTAAAGCCAACCTGTACGCCACGGGTCCAATTCTGTCCAGGATCTCAAAGGGTCCAATGAATCTGGGTTGAAGCTTACCTTTCTTCCCAAATCGTGCTATACCCTTTTTCGGGGAAATCTTCAGAAATACTTTGCTCCCGACTTCAAATTCGAGCTCTCTTCTTCGATTGTCTGCATAGCTCTTCTGTCGGCTTTGGGCTGTCCCGAGTCTATCTTTGATTATTTGAATCTTTTCCCGTGTCTCCAAGACTATTTCTGGCCCTAACAATCTTCTTTCTCCTACCTCATCCCAATACAATGGGGATCTACATCTCCGCCCATACAATGCTTCATATGGTGCCATACCAATACTCGCCTGGAAGCTGTTATTATAAGCAAATTCTGCTAAAGGCAAGTATTGAGCCCAACTTCCTTTGAAAATCCATGACGCAAGCTCTGAGCATATCTTCCAGAATCTGTATAGTCCGCTCTGATTGCCCGTCCGTCTGTGGGTGGAAGGCGGTACTAAAATTCAACCTAGTACCCAACGATTCCTGCAATTGTTTCCAGAATCTCGAAGTAAATCTCGGATCTCTATCCGACACTATACTTTTGGGCACTCCATGGAGCCTAATAATCTCCTGGAGATAAATCTCAGCTAACTTTTCGGGGTATACTTCACCTTAATGGGTAAGAAGTGTGCCGACTTGGTTAATCGGTCCACGATTACCCATATAGCGTCATAACCCGCAGTAGTTCGGGGCAACCCTACTACAAAATCCATGGCTATCCCTTCCCACTTCCATTCAGGGATCTCTAGAGGCTTCAATGTTCCTGCTGGCCTCTGGTGCTCTGCCTTCACCTTCTGGCAAGTCAAACATCGAGCAACATACTCGGCTATCTCCCGCTTCATATTGGGCCACCAAAAGGCCTCCTTGATATCCCGATACATCTTTGTGCCTCCTGGATGGATAGTATAAGGAGTAGTGTGAGCCTCTGCTAGAATCAAGTCCTTGATTCCCCCTGTACTAGGCACACAAACTCTGCCACGATATCGTAACAAACCCTCCTTATCTTCAAAATCAGGGTCTTCCTTTTTTCCAATCCTCTCTCTGATTCCTTCAATCACCTTATCGTTCTTCTGGGCTTCGCGAATCTGTTCCTCCAGTGTAGGTTGCAACGAGAGCCCTGCTATTGAGACGAACTGATCGGCAATGATAAGCACGATCTCTGCCCTTTCCAAATCTCTCATGATTCCCTCGGGCACCACCTCCATTGAACTTGTCTCTGCCGACTTCCTACTTAGTGCGTCGGCCACCACATTGGCTTTTCCGGGGTGATAGCTAATTGTACAGTCATAATCCTTAATCAGCTCTAGCCATCGTCGTTGCCTCATGTTCAGCTCTTTCTGGGTATTAAAATACTTGAGGCTCTTATGATCAGTGAATATCTCGCATTTAACCCCATACAAGTAATGCCTCCATATTTTCAACGCATAGACTACTGCAGCTAGCTCTAAGTCATGCGTGGGGTAATTCATCTCATGAGGCCTCAACTGTCTAGATGCATAAGCTATGACCCTTTTGTCTTGCATCAAAACACAACCTAAACCTTGCTTTGAGGCATCACTGTAGATTTCATACTCCCCATGTTCCGAGGGTAGTGCTAACACTGGAGCAGTAATTAAGTTGGCCTTCAATTCTTGGAAACTCCGCTCACACTTATCCGTCCATTCAAATTTGACATTCTTCCTTGTCAACGAAGTCAAAGGCATGGCTAACTTGGAAAATCCCTCAATAAATCTCCGATAGTACCCTGCTAACCCCAGAAAACTTCTTATTTCTTTCACGTTTGTAGGCCTTGGCCACTTGGATACAGCATCTACCTTCCCGGGATCCACAGTAATCCCTTCACCGGACACCACGTGCCCCAAAAATCGGACTTGTTCCAACCAAAACTCACACTTGGAGAATTTGGCATACAACTTATTCTCCCTAAGAATCTGTAGAACAGTCCTTAGATGCTTCTCATGTTCCTCCTTATTTCGAGAGTAAATCAGTATGTCATCAATAAAGACAACTACGAACTTGTCAAGGAACTCCCGAAACACTCTATTCATCAAATCCATAAATGCGGCTGGAGCATTGGTTAGCCCAAAAGGCATCACCAAGAATTCATAGTGGCCATATCGCGTTCGAAATGCCGTCTTCGGTATATCTCCCTCCTTCACCTCAATTGGTGATATCCCGATCTCAGGTCGATCTTCGAGAATGCCTGTGCCCCCTGCAATTGATCAAATAAGTCATCAATGCGAGGCAACGGGTATCTGTTCTTGATTGTCACCTTATTCAACTCCCGATAATCGATGCACATCCTGAGGCTTCCATCCTTCTTCTTCACGAACAAAATTGGTGCTCCCCAAGGTGAAACACTCGGCCGAATGAACCCTTTCTCCAACAACTCCTCCAGTTGAATCTTTAATTCCTTCAGTTCTGCTGGTGCCATCCTATACGGTGCTTTAGAAATTGGAGCTGTCCCTGGTTCCAACTCGATGCCGAACTCCACTTCTCTATCTGGGGTAAACCAGGTAATTCTTCTGGAAATACGTCGGGAAATTCGTTCACTACCGGGGTTTGCTCTACCGTAGCAGTCTCCCTCTGTATATCATTCGTCCAAACCAAAAATCCCTCATGTCCTCCTTGCAACAATTTCTTGGCTTGTATGGCCGAAATAATCGCTGGTCTTCGCTCCACCTTTCTCATACCTACAAAACAACAATCCGGTCTCCCCTCCTTTTGGAACACGACCTTCTTCTCATAACACTTTATACTAGCACCGTGCGTTGCCAACCAATCCATGCCTAAAATAACGTCGAATCCCCCCATCTCCATTACTATCAGATTAGCCAACATTACTTGCCCCTCAACTTCTATTGGATAATTCTTCACTACGATCACAATTGATCCTCCCACCAGTAGGTGTCGACACTACTACATGACATTCTAGCGGTTCGTGTTTTATACTTCTTGCCTTACAGTATGCTGATGCAATGAATGAATGCGTGGCCCCTGAATCAAATAGAACAAGGGCTTCTCCCTGAGGCAAGGGCAACTTACCTGTCACCACTCTGGTTTGATTCTCCGCATCCTTCGGGGTAAGAGCGTACATCCTTGCTTGAACTGGACCACCTGGCCTTCTTGCATTATTTTGTTGGGAGGGTCGAGGTGCTTGGGTTACCAGTCCCTATTTTGTTGAGAGGGTTTGGTGCTTTGAATTACCAGTCACCCTACAATCTCTTGCAATGTGACCTGGTTTCCCACACTTAAAGCACACTGGGCATTCCCCTGGATGTTTCTTGCCACATTTATTACATATTGGGAATTGGTTCCTCCAAAATCTGGGCCCCACCATGCCCTCGATTCGGTCCCTGAGATGAACCCTGCTTACTCTTCTTCCAGGGCACCTGAGATGTGACCTGCTTGGGAGGAGCCTTCCTCTTTTGCTGGTCGTAATATGCCGCTGTCCTCTGTAGCCCTCTCTCCACAATCACTGCCCGTTCTATCACTTCTGCCAGAGTCTTCAAATTGTGGGCCATCACCCTGTCATAGATTCGGGGATGGAGTCCCTCCTCAAACTTCCTAGCTTTCCTCTCCTCGTCTGGCACTAGATACGGAGCAAACCTTACCAACTCCATAAATCGACCAGAATATTGATCAACGGTCATTGCCCCCTGAGTCAAGGTGGCAAACTCTCTCGCTTTTGCTTCCCGAGTTGTCCTTGGAAAATAGCGATCCAAGAATTCTTGTTGAAACCTCTCCCAAATTATGGGTTGTTGCCCCAACTCTGGCTCAGTAGTAGCTTCTTGGATAGCCACCATCTCTTAGCATCTCCCTGTAGCTTAAAAGTGGCAAAGTTCAGTCTCTGGGCGTCTGTACACCCCATGACTTCTAGCAACTCCTTTATCTCTAGGAGCCAGTTCTCTGCCAGAACGGCATCTCCCTTGCCATTGTACACCGGCGGGTGTTGGCGGTTAAACTGGTCAAAGGTGCATCCTTCAGGGCGACCTCTTGCCCCATCTCCATTAGCTCCTTGTTGCACCTGCTCAGCAACAAGCTGAGCCATATGCCTCAAAACGTCATCAGTAGTGACGCCCGGTTCTTCGTATCCCTCATTCGTGTTTTGATTCCTGGGTTGTCTTCTAGGTGGCATCCTGCACTAACGTCATTACTCCATAAATATTCTAACGATTAATTGAGGTGCACGAATTTCTAGCATACTCGAAATCCAAAAGACGAGTAGCAAGTCCTAAGTTCACTACACTTTCCCTCTGATACCACTTAACTGTCACGCCCCAAACGCTAGCTCAAGAGGCTAATGACAGCCGCGAGCATTCCCAACAAGGAACACTCCAGCGAACGTACTAAATTCTTGCAGCGGATTTTTTTTTTTCTAGCAATTAACGCGCATACGAAACTTGGGATCCTATTTCTAATAATTGCATCTTGATCACTTGAAGTAATTAATTACAAAACAGTCTCAAAATACCAATCGGTTAAAAACTTAAACTTTACTAGGCCGAATAACCCATGACCACCACACACGGAGGCTCATGTCGGCTCTTTCAAAAATTATATCTAACCTTTAATGAAACAACAAAAAGGGAAGAGGATTCTCGTCGGTCCCTCTTCTAGGTGTCCCCACCTGAAATATTGTCTGGAATGGTACAATTTAAAACTGTGAGTCGAAAGACTCAGTAAGGGTTTATATGCAATAAATAATGCATGTCTTGCATAAATCATGGATGCAAATGATGCTTGCATATGCATGAGACAACGTACTTGATCTTAAAAAAAAAATTTCTTGCTTGAAAATATTTCTTTCTTGAAAACCTTTCTTTCTTGATTTGGCTACTTATCACGCTCCATTTACCCCTGAAGTCAGGGTTGTGCGTTCCTTTCGGAACTATTCCCTTTTCCCTTGGGAACACATCATTTGGTTGAGCTAGCCCTTGTTGTGGCCCCAGGCCTATGGCTAGACTCAACCCTTGGAGGTTCACACCTTCTTGCAAGCATCCTTCGGTGTGATTGCACATACCTCGGGACCTACCCATCCTTCTCTCATTCGTCCTTCGGAGTGGGTGCCCCTTAGGAATCATCCATCCTTCTCGCATTCGTCCTTCGGAGTGGATGTCCTATCTTATTGGTACGGTACCGACCGTCTTATTTAGTCCTTTAACTTGACTTGTGATAACATACTTATCATTTTTCATTTGCACAAAGAAACTTATGCAAATGCTCATGTCATGTCATGCTTGATAATGCCATGCTTGATAATGAGAAATCATAATACTCCTCATGCTTTCATTTGCACAAAATTTCTTTTTAAGAAAATCATGCAAATGCTCGTGTCATGCCATGCTTGATATGATAAATACTTTTCATGCTGTGTATCATTCCAGTTTTTCGGAAAAACGTAAGTTTCTACTTACAAATTCCACTTACCTCCGTCCACTTGAGCGAATGGCAGCACCTTGCCTACAATTGATTCATACTAAAGTTATTCATAGGCTTACTAAATGTATAGAGTAGTCACTCAATTATTCACAACTCATCATACAAAATCACCACCCATATTTCTTGATCAATGGTGACCCTATAATGCAAAGTTCTTCTAAGGATGCCGAAGCCATAAGAATTGGATTCTAAACTGATCCTTACACAAATTTTCATAACATATCAAAATTCTAAGTAATTTGAAGCTCATTTGCTACTCAAAACCTTCACCCGAAAATACAAGCTGCTGAGGACGTCCAAGCGGGCAGCCCCGACGTCTCCAACTTAAAAATTCATAACTTCAAAATCATGGCTCCAAATTACATGAAATTTATTCTGAAAATTCAGCTTTCATAGGTCAAGATTGGGGGTAAAATTCACAACAGCAGATTTACTATACATTTTCACAAACACTTCTTATCAGGCGAAAATCCTACAACAACGCTGTTGCTGATTCCAGCTCGGCCTTCCATTTTCAAAATACTACAACTCATTCATTTTACCTCTAAATCACACGAAATTTACTTAAAATGTTCTCTTTCTTAAACTTAAAATTCAAGACCAACCTCGTAAAATTTGGACTTAAATGATCCCTCAAAAGGTATCCGAAATGAGCTAACATTCCGGACGTGCAAGGCTGCTGGCAGCTTGACGTCCGGGCCTTGAACAACGCATATCTCACTCGATAGTTATCGGAATCATCCAAGGTATGGCTTAAAATCTTCCTATTTCCTAGGCCTACGATCTAGGATCCTCTTAAGATCAAAGGATAAGCACAAGTGCATCAGAACACACTCCAAATTCGAGCCTTGAAATCTGCAGAGATTAAATTTCAGCAACAACAATGATCTTCTCAACCTTCCAAACCTCCAACAACCAAAACCCTAATCTCTTCATGTCACAACCAATCATCCAAGGCTAATTTAACATCCCATAACAGCAACCATTCTCTCACATTCTTCCCTCTTTTACAACTCCAATTCAAAGTTTACAACAAAAATCATGATTCCATCTTCATCAAGCTAAAACTATTGCATTTACCCATATCTTTTGGGCTTTTTATCAAACACCTAGGGTGCATTATTGATCCTCTTGCATATTTTTCAGATCTGAACATATATCTAACACTTAGGGCTTGGTGGTTCTCAACAAGACTAACATGCATAAACCTAATACATCAAACCAATAAATTCGGCCATACATGCTCAAAATAGATTTCAATCCTCTCTTAGGCCTTTTATCAAACACTTAGAGCACATAAACGATTTCTCTTGAACCCTCATTTCAGATCTAGCCATATTTCCCCATGTTTTCATGTAAGATCTATACTACCCTTAAATACTTGCAAGATCTACACTAAACACCCATGAACACAAGGAGAAAACAACCTAGACAACTACCATCAAAACAACAACCAACCATCAAAAGAAAACAAGAAGAAAATGGGAGAGATGGGGTAGTGTTTTTCGGCCAGCAGAAAGGGCCGGATTTACCTTTGTTTTTCTCCTCTTTCTCCTTCTTCTCCTCCTCTTCCTTTTCTTCTTCTTCTTCTTCTTCCTTCTCCTTTCTTCTTCTCTTTGGGTGTCTTAGGGCAAGTGAAAGGTGCGGTTTTTAGGGCAAGGGAAATGAAAAATGCGGCAAGAGAGGGGGGAAAGGTGTTAGGCGTGAATTTGCTTTGGGGGGAAAAGACAAGGCTGCCCCCCCCCTTTTCTTCCCCTTTCACGTGATTTCCCCCTTTTTCACTTTTCTTTTTTTTTTTTTTTTTTTACCTTTTATTTCCAGCTACCATATAAATTCCCAAATCATGCCATCCCATTTTAAACCCTAAGTCTCACACATTTTCAAGGTTAAAGCCCTAATTAAATTCTTCCAATTAAATTCTTCCAAATATTGTAACTTAGGGACATATTCCATTAATTAAAATAATTAGCCTAATTAATCTCAATTACTCAAACTTTAACAATTGCAAATAATATAACATTTAAATCCTAGCTTAAAACTCATAAAAACGCTAGGGGAAAATTCCACCTAGACATAACTTAGATTAATCTCCCCATACATGCCTCTCTCAAAAATTAGAGTAATAATAATAATTAGAGCAATACAAACTTATGGAGTCATAATTCTTTAAAATGAAAGAAATAAATAAGGTTGGGGTCTCACACGTGTAAAGAATGGTATTGATCCAAATTCTTTCGCTCTATAGTCTTTAATTTGCTTTTTAATGAATTAAGTGTTCACATCTTCCACATTCTTATTTTCTTGATATAATTCAGTCAAAAAGATGTGGCTTGAAGGGGGTGTAAAGAATGCTCGCTCTTGACCCCAAGTATTCTGCTAGCTTGTCGCAAAATCCAAGTACTGTTCTCAAATATTTATTTGTCAGTTTTTCATTTTGTAACCATTAAGTTTACTTTTTTTTTGGGAACTTTTAGGATTTTTCTTTAACTTTATTTATTTTTTAAATTGTTAAAGTGATATGGCCTTTTTAATTAATCCTAAATTGTTTTCTTTTGGTATTAGTCAAAAGTTACCACCTAAGGTAAGTTGGACCAATAATCTTTTTCACAAATATTAATCTGAAAGACAACATGAAAGCAGAGGGCAATAATTACAATTAGAAAGTAGAGTGCTGCGACTCCTACCACCGCCACACTCTCTCTCTTCTTGAAAGCGTAAGTCCTGACCATCTATTTAAAAGGGATGACAAAGCTCAAGAAATTTTCGATGGAGCCAATGAAAGATAGTGTGTATAGCATTCTCGATAATATTTTCTGTCAAGGGTATTAGCAAGTGGGAAAACTCAATTGTTGGCTATTTTATTAATAAAACCCTGACTTTTTTCATTTGGTGAAAGAATGGGCTTTTAAAGCTTGGCATCAAGAAATTGAAGATGTTTTTCTATTGGATAATGACTTTTACATTTTCAAAATGAAAAGTGCATTCTTGTGTTGCATCCCTTGATGGCGGTCATTATCATGTGGCTGAAAAGCTTATAATGATTGAGAGAAAATGGCAACCTGACATGCTTTATCCAAGAGCACCTTCTCTAGTATCCTAGTTTGGATCTAGTTCTAAAATGTTCCATTGATGCTTTGGAAATTTGAAGGAATGAAATTTCTTGGCCTGTTTCTGGAAATCCCTTGTACCTTCATGGTCATACAAGTTCCTTGGGAGATTTTTTTTTTTGGTCTCTAGAATTTGCATTGAGTCAAGCGGATGAGGATAATAGCAAAGTCCTGGGGGAAAAGATTTGGTACAAAGAAGGCCTGTTGAAAGATAACTAAAGTCACGTTCCAGATTCAATTTCTCAGATCAAAGGGACAAAATTCAGACACCTCATTTAATGAGGCAAAGATAGCGGCTCAACTCAACTAAGTCATTGCCGTCACTTTTTTCCTACGTCATTTAATGAGACAAAGATAGCAGCTTGGTCCTTGAGTTTGATTGGAAAACTCTTTGTGAGTCAATTAGTTGGTATAATATCGAGGAGAGTTATGATGTTACCAACACATTAATGAATTTCATCAATAGTTTAGATTGCATTAAACAATATATTAATGGCTCAATTGTTTTTTTCTTTTTCTTTTTAATGCACCATTAATGCATTGATTAATTCTCATGTGGCAATTGATGTAATTCATTAATGTTGGCAACATCAGAGTACTCTACTTTAGGACTGATTCCGAAGCCGTCTTGAGTCTTCTCAAAATAATGAAAGTGTTGATGTTACCATTACAACAATCTTACTGATGTGGACTACTTATTAATGCGAGAGACTTTAATAGGCAGCAAAGAAAATACAATTATCTTCGGTCCCTACTTGGAACATCAAATGTATTATTGTCATTTTAGTTTATAAATTTAATAAAATAGTGCAAAGTATATAACAATAGTACAGTAAAAAAATATAATGTGCAAAATCCTTAATTAAAGTTATAGTTGATGAATGAAAATTGAATTTATCCTTAATTTTTAAGTTACTATATTCATGTCAAGTCTGTAAAGTAGTTATTCTTGAACACTTGTGTTCTCATTGTAGAAAGAATACTTAGACCATTTGAAGAAAATAAACACTAGAAGAAAATTTACATTAGCTGTCAAAATTTCAGCTGTAAAAATTCATTTTGTCACCAAATCATGCCTTTCTGTAATGGTCTAGACCGTGATGACCTCAAGCGTTATCCTATAGTAATGGACACAGCTAATAAAGCTGACCTATGTGAAGATCGACAAAGCAACATGATACTAAGCAAAACGCACGAAGGACCTTTTATTAATACCAAGGTATTACAAAAGAGGACCAACTTTCTATAATTTACATACTAAAAAGAAAACTACAATGGAAAAACTAAGAAAACATAAAACTGAAGATCTCTAATCTTCATCATCAGTGTTATCCAAGTTTGAGATGTTGACGTAATTATCAGAGTGCGGAGTGATCCACCTATGTCCTCGTCCCTCTATCAAGACATATAGGTCACGTGTGATATAAACACGAAAAGTCAACTCCAGAGTGACAAAGCCATGTTGAATAGCTTTGGTGAACTCTCCTAAATAAACCTCAGACATCTGCTAAAGAAAATATTTAACAAACAACGGTGAGTCCAAATGACTCAGTAAAGCCAGTGGTTAGTACAACAGAATAGCAGATACAATAAAAGATATTGAAGAAACCCGTTCAACAATAAAATCTCAACAAAATAAGAAAGTAAATGAAAAGATTCAGTTTTCTCAAAAATGATATTTTCCTTTTTCCATTCTCAATCACCACTATTCTCACTCCAAGAGTGAATCACATGGCTAGAGTAACGGGTTACAAGTAACCTTTTGTATCTTTACAGCAGTACTCCCAGAGCATAATACAGCCTCAAACTCCCAGAGTGAGTTATTCTAACAAATGATCTTTCTGCGTACGACGGAGAGGCTAGAATGTCACAACAAGTGAACACATCCTCTTGTGCACAGTACTGTCACGTTTTCACAGTATTACGTTAAGTATGCATGTCTCATGTCAATGCCCATACATATCATTCATGATATGCAACACCTTAACCATACTTGAACATCGAATATTCCTTTCCAATGTACAAGTTAAGTATGCATGTCTCATATCAATGCCCATACATCTCATTTATGATATGCAATACCTTAACTCATTTCCATTATCACAACATTATAAAACAGTTCTCAAAGAAAGTGTTATGAAGAGAAAACACACTTTGATTTCTCGGTTAAAAACCGGCTTAATCACCACGTAGAAAATACTAATTTTGACATGAAAAGTATTGAAATCAGAAGGAAAGAAATATGTTCAAGCTTTGAAAAAAAAATTTTGGAAGAAATTTTGAAAATAACGGATCAAAGTTGAAAAACAACTTGAAAACAAATCAAACTTTGAAAATGATACTTTTTCAAAAGGACGAGCTTGTTCTTCGTCAAAAACTTAAAGAACAATAGGAAGAATAGAAAAACACTAATAACATCAAGAGATGCTAGAATAATAAAGACAAGAGATTCACAATAATCATCTTGAAAACTTGAATTGAAATCAAAGATAACCAACTAAACTTTACCTCTAAGCGAGCTTGATCTTCACTAAACTTCTTTTAATCGATTCCTTCCTTCTTCCTTGTACTTCACTTCATTACTAATCTCACGTTTAACTCACAATTATCAAAGGAGCTGGTGTAAGTGTAAATGGCCAGCCAACCCCCTATTTATAGGCAAGCTTGGTTCGTCACATCGCGACACGTGTCTAGGCTAGCTTCATGACTCAAAAGGCTACATCGATCGTGCGACGACACCCAACCATCCCACATAGCTACTGAGCATACCTATGGCCGAATTTTACAGTATAGCTTGGGCGAGTCGCCGCCTAAGTTTACCTGTGGTCGACACCTCGAACTGCCTAGGTCCTAGCCTTTTTGGCATGCTCTAGCTTCGATTCATCGTGCTTCTAGCTTTGATTTGTCGCTATCTAGCCCTCATAGGTGTCACTCTCTAGGGCAGCCGAATTTCTCACTTTAATGGCTAAGTTTTGCTAATCGCTTCACTAATCCACCGATGATTGCAAATCAACCTAATTGCTTCCGATTAATCGACCTACTTGCTTTTGAAAAATAAAAAGTCTCCAAATTTAAACCATAAACTCGTGGATAATCTCCCAACATATTAAAAGAAAAAAAATCAAGTGCTTCGATTTTCGAGACAAAAATGTCCTTTTAGGTTCAAAAATTAAATTGATCCAATACGAGCTCCTCAATATTCTGAACAACAACCTAGTTGCACGCGAACTCCAAATCTCACTAAATCATGTACTAATCAAGGTTTTGAACTTAATTCATCAAGTACTAAAATCTCACTTAGTCACTAAGTACCCCTAATACACTACTAAACAAAAGCAAACAACATGCATGTTATGCTAAAAGCTCGGGGTATGACACTTTCGTTGTCAAAATAAAAATCGTTACGTAAGGTGAGTCAGGAATTACAAAACCTTCAGAACATCCTTAAACAATGTCTACACCATAATCAGGGGTGACAAAAGCCAAAACGTCACATTTTGTGACTAGAAGCATTTGTCAACATCTGCGAACGCATTTGAAAATGTCTTCCATCAGTCACGTAGGTTAGATCATCACAAGAGCTGCAATCCCGTCCACACGGTCTGAACATAACGTCCAAACATCTGGAACAGTCTGTGCATGATTGAAACATGTCTATTTTAGAAGACCGTGGAGAGCAGTTGTGTGCGTCTGAACTATTCCATCTCATCCGGACACATATGGCTATAATTTCAGCTAATGGTGGTACTCCACGTTTCACGATTCCATCCTGTCCGAACACCATCATTTCAAAAAGAGTTTACTAACCATTCATGATTTGCAATTGAATGCTAAGGAATCTGATTGGTCCTCGTGGAAGACGACAATGTCTGCACGGCATGAACGGCCCGTCCGAATGGTGTGGATAGATTTTAAAAACGAACAAAAGCCATTTGAACGACATTTTACACTAGCATTACACCGTTTTCTCTCCTCTCTTGGACCTACATTCACGTTTGTTGTCTAGAAATCTTAATTTTTCATCCTATTTTGTGGAGTTCTTTGTATCCAGGTACATCTCTCATGTTTTTATTTAGTTTTTTGCATAAAAATTGTGTTTTTTTATGTTATTTACACATAAATTTTCATGAAGGATTTCTGGCCACCACAGTTGTTTGTTGGCCAGTATTTGTATTGATATGGATTGCCTAATGTTGTAGGATTATTTAGGCTATAATTTTGTATTATTTGGTGCTGATTTGGGATAGTTTTGGAGGTGGGAGACAAGCCGACCATAGCTAAGTCGACTCTGTCTTCTTTCCTACGACACGTCAGGATGGTTTGAATCCGTCCGAACAGATAGTTTTAAAAATTTTGTTTAAGTGTTTCGAAATACATCATTTTTCACCTAACGTTCGGAGGACCACTTATAAGAGTGCGGATGTTTAGCCTTTAGACGCTGTCGTTTTGTCTAGGATATATACACATGTTAAAAATTTATTTTTTAGGAGTATTATTGTTGCAAACAGTTATTTTAGCGTGTGCACGTTTGTTAAATAAACTTGAGGAAGTTTGTCAGTTATACACTATCGTTTTGTCTAGTATGTATACACATGTTAAAAATTTATTTTTTAGGAGTATTTTGTTGTAGATGGTTTTCTTAGCATGCACACATCTATTCCCGAAAACTAGGTCATTTCATTAGCGGTTTGGACGGCCATATATACGTCCGGACGCTTATTTGCAATAGACGGCATTGTTTTGCATGTTGTGTGAACGTTGTCTTACATCATGCGGATGCTATTAATTTGATGGTTTATTTGTTTTTGTCTTGTTTTACAGATTAAAAATTGTCTAAACGCCACTGTTCGTCATTTTTCTCATTTGCCGAGACCTCTACGCAGCAGGATCCTGAGAGTCAGAGGATTATATGACACATGAGGAGCAGCTAGAGCAGCAGTGGGTTGAGATACTCAGCCAATCAGTTATTGTAGAGTGTGAGGTCACCTTTGTTGACTTCGAGAGGAGATGAAGTATGTGGGCCATAGCATCGGTATATGAAGAGAGATGGCATAGCCTCTGTAGATCTGGTCCGGGTGTTTTATGCAGCATTGCTGGATGTTGAGGATATTGAAGCAATGTTATGGACCGTCATTGTATGCGGGGTGACCTTTTAGTTGTCACCAAACATCCTAACTGCATTTACAAGGTTGCAGAGGCCGATTGGAGCATACCCTGCAGTAGAGATGGGAAACAAGCCAGAAACATAAGACATATTCCATACTTTCACTGGCCAGGATGTGGTACTCTTTGGACCCTTCATCAGACAGAAGTTCATGCTCCCTTTTTGGCGTATTCAGCACTTCATCTTCGCCTACGACATCGAGTCGAGGGCTCACACAACAGAGTGCCTTATTTTGAGAGGCAAGTTGATGCTGTCCCTGGCTAGAGGATGTGTTGTAGATCTTCCCCTATACGTCTTCCTGACTCTTTGATCTGAGGCGAAGATCTCTTCTTCTGCTACGTTGTCGTATAGTCTACTCTTGATACAGTTCCTTCATAGTATGTGTTGCATGGATAGTCCAGATGAGGAAAAGAACCCACCTATCAGTCCCATATATCGAACCACTTTGAGCTGTTCCGAGGCTCAACTTAGGCATCAATTATGGGCTCCTAGTCTCGGATAGTAGCAGCAAGTGGAGGAGCCCCCTTGCCATGCGCATCAGGAATGACCTGCCTGGTACGATGCTTGGATGGCAGACCTGAAGGGGATGGTTGAGGCTACTATTTCACCGACACATCAGTTGTGCGTTGACTGAGGGACCCGTGTCACCTTTATAGACTCATATCGCGGGATTGCAACCATTCCTCACTTCCACTCCAGCACCTTGCGTGTGATGTCGAGGAGGTTGGGTGCCATTGAGGATCAGCTCTGGACGATGAACGAGTCCATGGGGTAGGGATCTAATTAGCCTAGTCTGCAGCATGATTAGGACTTTCTTTTAATTTTAATCTCACGTGTTGTTTGTCAAAAATTTATTATCACATTTTATTTTTGTTGTGGATATTTATTTCGGGTTTGTATTTTGGATATTTACGTTGATTTTGGTTTATGATGATTATTATTTATCTTTTTTATTATAGTTTAATATTTATCGTTGAGGGTTTGAATATGTTAATATTTCAAATGTAATGTTCATGATTGTTACTTAGAATGTTATTAACTGTAACACTTAGTATCTCATGTGAAAATTTAAGATGAAATACATAAGTAATTAATTTGTAAGAATAATTAACAAATGTAGTATCAAAATTATTGAAGTATATATATATAAACTGTAACACTTAGTATCTTATATTAAAATTTAAGATGAAATATATAAGTAATTAATTTATAAGAAATGTAAGAATCTAACCACTGTAGTAATCTGTAACACTTAGAATTTTATGTTAAAATTTAAGATGAAATATATAAGTAATTAATTTATAAGAAATAAATATTTAATATTAACTGTAACACTTAGAATTTTATGTTAAAATTTAAGATGAAATATATAAGTCATTAATTTTAATAAGAAATGAATAATTAATAAATGTAGTATCAAAATTATTAAAAGGACATGTTTAATGTAATTTACTTAGTTAGGTAGCATTCAGACATCTTCTTAACCGTTCAGATGGTTGTTGTTGAATAAACGACGTCGTTTATTCAACGAAAAACGGTGTCCTACTTTCTAAATGAGGTGTCCGCACGTTTTGATGGCCTATGTGGACGTTCATTTTCTAATACGATGTCGTGGAGTTGGATGTAAAATGGTATCATCGGATGGTTTGAACAATTTATTGTATTTAATTCTCAAAGTGTCTGGACATCGTCGAAATTTTGGATAACAGTCCAGTCGGCCACAAAATTCTAGGCAGTAAATTTTCACGCCAAAATTTTTAGCCAACCCCATCCGGACATAACTTATTACCGTCTGAACATATTTTTCGAGGAATTAAGACGCCAAAACCCATAAAATGGTGTTCATACGGCAACTTTCCTGAAAACACCAAAAATCCTCTCCAATTTGTCTTAGCTTGAATTTCTTCTTGAAGCGTCATTTGAATCATTGAGGAGGAGGGTCAGGCATAAATTGCTCAAAATTTGGGTGGATTGGAGTACATTTTTGGGGATTTGGAAACTTTGAGAGGTACGGTGTTTTACGATTTTTGTGGCTTTTGAATAAAAATGTGTTGTTTTCCTTGATTGTTGATTGTTTAATGCTTTGGGTAGCGTAGAAACATGTTTGGTGTTGATTGGATGGGAAAATGGTGATGAAAAATGATTATTTTTGGGCTTGAAGTGGGTCGGTGGGTGTTTGAGGATCTGTTCTTCGACAATCGCAATCTGGATATTTCTTGTAGATGTCTGTACGGTGTTTAGGCAATTCAAACTGTTCGGATGGTCTTCAAGGCATGCAGACATTTCTTCACGAAACGACATCTTTTTGTTTCTTGTAGTGCAGACGGCTGTTATTCCGTCTGAACTATTTTGCGTGAAGTGTATTTAATATTTGTTTTGTTAAATCTCGATTTGACCAAATTATGGACAGTTTGATATTAGACTTTCTATAATGTACGTAAATGTTGATCTAGTGATTGATCGATTTTTGTTGATGTTTGAACGATTTTTTGTTAGGTTGGCCATGGATCGCTCTGGAAAAAGTATCACAAAGGCCGGCACACAAACTGATTGACCAACTTGGGTGGACGATATGGTGGTGGAGCTGAAGGAGAGTATGCAGACGATAGTGGAGCTAACGCATATGTTGTGCAAAGATCTCCATACCTACTTGACCATTCTAGAGACTAATTTTGCTCTGATGGAGAGGAGTTTGAGAGAGGAGCTGAATGCTATGCAGAGGGAACTAATTTCTGTGCAAGAACGCGTATCCTAGTTGCATCAATCTCTCCATACCATTCTGATATAGCTCCGAACAGTCATCAAATAAGTGGATATTAAGGAGAAGCAGTTGGAGCCAGGTCGTTGTCATGATTCAGACTAGTCTCTGGTGTATGTATTTTCGTTATTATTTACTTATGCATTGTTAGTCTCTTGCTTGTACTAGACTTTATAATTATTTCTCTCATTTGGTATTTCTGCAAACAGTTATTTTATATTATGTATAGACTTGATTTTGATTATGTATTTTATTCATTATTATTTCGGTTAGATATTTGCAGACGATTATTAATTTTATCTTATATTTAATATAGTGTTTTCATATTAAATGCATAATAAAATAAATTAAATTTTAAGATTGCCTATTATAATTTAGAGCAGTCCAGACGCATTAATAAAGTTTGGAGGTCCACTTATATGTTACTCATCCTCACACAATAAGTATACGTCTGCGTGGGTTACCATTGCATAATGTTTGAACTCAACTCCACTGTCCGCAAGTTCTGGAGCCGTTCACACAGTCTATTCGTGGCAATTTCTTTTTTCTTAAGATAAAAACAATAAGCATCCGCACGTTGTTTATTAGCATGCACCGTTTAACATAGAAATTCCCTATGTGGAACTTGTATTAGAGACGCTCGCACCGTTTATTCTGACATGCGAACAAAAAAAAAAAAACAAGAAATCCGTGACGTATTTATATTTGTCACACAAAATGAAAACCATCAGAACCATCTGTGTTGGCATCCGGGCGATATTTCCTAAGGAACCTCACAAATTGTCACCCAAAAACAAGGATGACACGCTTCTGTTATCAAACTAGTTGTAAAAAATTTTTTGACACCAATAATTTTTGCAGACAAAATTTTAACTTTAGGTGACAAAAGCTTTTGACACCCAAAATCCATTTTGTTGTAGTGTAATTAAGAAGAAAATTCTAGAGTTGGTACCAAACATCTGTGAAAATGTTTATTTAAACTTGTCCGGAAATGAATTTGAAGATATGTGATTTATAGAAGATATACTACATTTGTTAGCTGGTAACGTGACCATCTCCAAATCATCTTCGAAAAAAAACACAACCAAAAGTGAACTACAAGAAGAAATAATTTTCGTCAAAGTTAGAGAAGATCATTTCACAATTTTGTTTGTCATTGTCACTTATAGTAGTCTTTTATTAATTTCATGCACGTGAGTCTCTAAAGCTTTCGTTAGTTGTTTCATAGTTGGGTAGACTAAACAACCAGTAGAGTTATATTTGGGCCTTTCAAAAACCGACAAAAGCATGCTTCATAGAGCTGGACTTATGACTTCTCTTAATGTATCGTCAATGTGGCAATGTGGACTCCAAGGCCGCTTACCTGACAAAGGTAGTGACATTTTCCATACTCGAAGAGACAGCATTAGATCAACCTAATATCATTACTTTTCTCACGCAATTTCTTCAATTTACAGGCTGGTGTGAACTTAGGAACCTAGAGGAGTTAGAACTCAGCTGAAATGATTTTGAAGGGATATTGCCTTCGTGTTTGGCAAACATAACAGCACTCCGATTATTAGGTCTCTCTTCCAATCACTTCAACGAAAGCATTTCTCACATCTCTAGTTTGCCATCACTTGAGCACCTTGATTTGTCGAATAACCACTTCACGCCAATCTCGTTGTCCTCATTTTCCAATCTCTCCAGGCTAAAGATCCTAATCATTGATAACCTGGTAATAGATGAGGAAAATGAGTCTCAACCCTTGTCTCCAACCTCCCAGTTATATGTTGTGAGTTTTTTGGGTTGTTCATCTAGAAGATCATCTAGGGAACAATCCCCAAATTCTTTCGATGCCAGTATCAGTTGCGAGTAATTGATCTCTCCCACAATAATCTATCAGGGAGCTTCCCTAATTGGATACTAGAAAACATTCCGAACTTGGAGGTTCTTAGCTAAAGAAATAATTCTTTCAAAGGCCCACTCCATGTGCCGTACCATCCTTATAATCCTCACATTTGGAGAATAGATATTTCCCATAATCATATAGGAGGTCCAATTCCAGAAAATATCAGTTCAGTGTTTCCGCATTTAGAGTATTTAAGATTTTCCAGAAATGAATTTGAATGTAGGATTCCATCTTCCTGTGGTGACTTAGCCCACTTGCAACTTTTGGACTTCTCTAATAATCATTTGTCTAGAACGATACCCAAGCATTTGGCAATGGGTTGCTCCTCCTTATGGTACTTGAAATTGTCAAATAATAGATTCAGTGGCCAACTATTTCCTACACCTTTAATTAATCTAACCTCCCTCCAGTTTGTGCATTTGGATAACAAACACTTCTCGGGAAAGATCCCAAATTGTTTGTCCAGTATTGTTAGTTTGATGACATTGGATTTGAGTGACAACAATCTGATAGGCATGCTTCCAAGATGGTTAGGGAACGTGTCTTATTTGGGAATTGTTGTGGCCAACAATAAACTTGAAGGACCCATTCCATGACAGTTATGCAAACTCTTTAATGGGCGAGAATTCCTTGACCTTTCCGAGAACGATTTATCTGGGTCTATACCCTCTTGCTTCTACTCATCACACATAAGACATGTTCATTTGCAAAAAAACAGGCTAAGCAGTCCCCTTCCAAGTGCATTGAAAGATAACTTGGCTCTAGTCACACTAGATATCAGTTACAACAGCCTAACTAGCTACCTTCCAGATTGGATTGGCAAGTTCTCATCATTATGCATTCTCCTCTTGAGCCACAATCATCTACAGATAGGGTATCACCTCATTTATGCCTTTTAGGCCGATTAAGCATGTTAGATCTTGCCGAGAATAACTCTTCCGGTCCAATACCTCCTTGCTTGGGTAACATTACTTTTTAGGTAATATATCAAAAATCTAATCTAGGAGACAAAAGTTTTATAGTTCGTTTGATTTCAAAATTTTATTAAAATTTTATGTTGGTGTTAAAAACGAGGTGGTATTGGAATTGGTGAATGAGTGATAAAAGTAAAATAAAAAGAAAAATAAAAATTTTAAAGTGTGTTTGATAAAAGTAAAATTTTGTTAAAATTTTAAGTTGCCAAACTCCATGTTAATATTGCAGTTACTAGTCATCGCCAATATTTTGATTTTCTTTACTTAAGAATAAAGCTACAAGATAGCCTAGATTTCTATCTTGTTAAAGATTATGGTCATCAGACTGTGGAAGCTAACCAAGAGGTGGAGTTCACAACAAAGAGAAGAAGTGATATCAATAAAGGAACATCCTTAATTACATGTCTGGAATTGACCTCTCATCTAATAATTGACAGGTGCAATTCCACCTGAGCTTGGAAACTTGAGCAACATCCATGCACTAAACTTGTCCTACAATAATCTTACTGGATTAATCCAAATAAAGTTCTCAAAATTAAAGCAAATAGAGAGTTTGGATCTTTCCAATAATAATCTAAATGGTGTTATCCCTCTACAACTTATAGAGTTGAACTCTCTAGAGGTCTTCAGTGTGGCACATAACAATTTCTCTGGAAGAACACCAGAAAGAAAAGCTCAGTCCGAAACCTTTGATAAAAGCAATTACGAGGAAAATCCTTTTCTATGTGGATCTCCATTAGAGAATACTTGCAATGACATCCCTGAACCACCATATGCCGCTATGCTGACTGATAAGGTGGGAGAAGAAGGTGATAGTTTCTTGGACATGGGCGTATTCTATATAAGCTTCGTTGTCTCTTACGCAGTAGTGGTGTTGGCAATTGGTGTAATTTTGTGGATAAATCTTTATTGGCGTTGGGCGTGGTTCTACTTTATTGAAGTGTGCATGACCAATTGCTGCTGTTTTGTGGTGATCAATCTCTGCAAACTACTCAATTTCACAATTAAGTAGCCTTCCGTGGGTTTAATGTGTAATAAACGTTATTGAGAAAATGGATGTTGTCACTGTTAGGTTCAGGTTAGTCTTTGACGTGTTCCTGAATCCCATATCTTCCTTCTCATATCATATATATTGGAAAAATAAATAAAAAGGAGTAATTTTCTTCTCTTTTATGGTTTTCGGTACTAGTCAGTAGATTTGTTGCCGCTTGTTCAGTCAAATTAGTCCGCTCAAATAAACTTACCATGATAAGAATATTATTTCCACAAAAATAATTTTGGAAAGAAAAAAGGAGGAATTGTCACATACTCGCATAACAGGAATATTATTTCCCCAAAAATAATTTTGGAAAGAAAAAACAAGCAATTGTCACATACTCGCATAAGAGAGGAAGATGTAGAAAGTATAGCATTGACGCCAAAGTCCTCCATCTTCTCAACATGGGTTTATGGTGTCAAATGCAGACTATTTATCTATTTGAGACTTTTAAGGTAGCCAAGAAAATACTACTTTGGCCTGTCGGCCTCTTTGGTCCCTACCCATTTGGGGAAAAAAGTACAAGTTTATTACATAAAGTTGAGTATTATTGCGCAAAATTAATTTTTTTAAAAAAAATATTACGCAAAAGCAGGGTCAGTACCTGATGGGCCCCTAATATGACCGGCCCAACCCATAAGAAATATACTAGCCCAACTGTAATCCCGCCCATGTCCACAGATGTGCCTGAGGTCCCTAGCCCACACGCATATGAATAAATCCCTCCATGCCTTCCCGCTCGGGTATTCAAGTAGTCCTAAAGCTCACGGTATTAAATTCCTCCTAGGACTTTAATCCTCCCACATATAAATACGCAGATACCCCCTTCAAATTTTTCATAAGCTTAATTGCTCCTCTAATACTAACCTCTTCTTTAGATGTAACTTAGGCATTAGAGTCTCCACATCTAACGTTGCCCCTCTCCTTGCTCCCTTTCAGGTCTGATTGGCTCCGGCTCTTGGTGATTTTGGCATCATCAGTTGGAGACATTTGTGGGATTTCTCGAAAAAAGCCTCTGCCAAACACTGTACGCTCACCACAGCATCTTTTCATCCCTCTTTCATCATAACGACTTCCTTCGCTAAAAAACCAAATGGCGACCAGCCACTTCCAATAACAAACACAGAACTCACCCCCAACAGCAATGCCATGACAAACTTGGACCTCATCCCCAATAGTGATGCACTGTTGGCCACCTTGGTCCAAACCGTCGAGAATCTTGTCCACTGGATAAGCACAATCCCGCAGGCCAAGCCTCCTCTATCCCCTTCATATTCATATATATATATATCTTGTTCACAGTAAGAAACTGCAGACAACCACATGACCCACCAATCTCCTCCCAAACAACACGAAGTAGAGGGTTGGTCGACCGCCTTCCATTAGGAGATGGTTGGGCAGGCAGAACAGATCCAGCACCTCCAATAGAACTTCAATAAGGTGGAGAACCCTAAGACCAAAGATTCCTCCATTCTAGCAAACGTCGGCAGCTTCTCGTTTACAATAAAAGTGCTTGCATGCCCACTATCCCCACGCTTCCGACCACCCCAAATTAACCTATTCGATGGTTCCGGCGACCCCTGTGACCACCTAGAGATCTTTCGCCTACACATGCACGTCAATCATATGCAGATCTCATCCTTTGCTGTGCGTTCTAGTTAACCCTTAAGGGATCAGCACAACGATGGTTTTCTTGTCTACTAGCCGGAACCATCGAGGACTTTGACACTCTTAGCACACAGTTCTTAAGCCCATTCATATCCAACCGACGGATCAAACGCCCGACCTCTTACTTGTTTAACGTCAAGCAGAACCCTAAGGAAAGCCTGCGTAGTTATATAGTGTGATTCAGTCATGAGGTTTGATTACGCCCAAAGAATAATGTTGTAGTTGCAGCACAGCTTTGGGGTGCCGATTCCTCAAGGAGATAGGTGAAAGAAATACAATTAGAACAAGAAAATTAGAGGAAACTACTTAATTATCAATTGAAAATAACTTCATTGAACTATGATTGTAGAAACTTAGAATTAAAATGGTAAAAATGGTTACTCAAGATTACGAATAGCAAAGCATCGAGAATTCCTCGTTCAAATCTAGTATATCAATTTCTCTTGATTCATTGATTAACACAACTAGGGAATTCAACAACAAAGTCCCCAATTGGAAGATATAGAACTACAAACTAAAACGTAATTCAAAGGTAATAACTTATCTGAAACACAATCACGGACGTTAACCATTTGATAGACAAAGCATGACTAAATCTTTGAAGATAATCATTCGAAGATCATTCATAGATGAGAAAATAAACTAATAACCATGAGAGAATGATAAACAAGAGTTGTATAAACGTGAATAACGATTACATGAATCAAAAGCAAATGGATAATACCATTATACGTACAAGTTCATCCCCGGCCTTACTTGGAGATTTATCTATCCATTCGAGTAATGAAACTCTCTGCCCTAAAAGATAGCTAAAGAAAAGAAAAAGAAACTCAAAAACAGTCCAAAACCTAGCCTCCACGCTTAAGAAGTCCTTTCCCATGTCCTCCAAGCTATCTTCCTTCCAAAGAAAGAAAATCGTATCCCAAATTTGCAAATTTAGTGTTCCAGATTTTACTCCTGATATTTCGGGCCATTTTTCTCCCATTAAATGTCAGAATTTGAAAAGCGTTATTTTGGATAAATGTATCCCTTTGAGTTGGATTTCGTATCATTTTTTAATCACATCAATCCAATATCTGACATGGAAGATATGATAATAAAAGTGACAACTGCTCAGAGAATATCGTACCAATAATTCTCAAGATATTGCAGCGCCTATTTCGCCTCGTAAACATCTGAATTTGAGAATCTCTATTTCTGGATAAAATGTTCCTCTTTAAGTAAGCATTTCAATGCCTCTTAAACATTCAAGTTGGAAAAATACCATTAAAATGTCCGAATTATACTTATGGATTAGCAAAACAACATGAAAAAGTAACATTCAGAGTATACTTTTATGCACTCATCACACTCCCCAACTTATTTATTGCTTGTCCCGACCAATTTCTATGCAAGAGCTGAAAGAGATGATGTGAGAATTTATTTCACACATTTGGTCATCATAATTGTGTTGATTTAGAGCATTTTGTATGTGTTTCTTTGCTTAGTTGTCTAGAATTTGAGGCATTTTACATTTACCAAATTATTAGAAATTCTTGGTATTTTGCAGTTTACATGTGTTTGATTAGGTGAAATTGGGCTGATGTGAAGAGGCCAAATTCGGGTTAGGTCAACAAAGCAAAACCCTAGTTAGCCCGGTCTAGGCAAACCAGAATACTGTTTGATCAATCGATTCTAACGGGAGCTACAGATATCGTTTCCAGTTTTGTTTGATTATCTGGAAAGCTAAGACAAAGGCCTAAAACTTTTATGAAGATCCCGAAACCTAGTTACACCGTTTTGAAGTTCAAAATCCAGCTGGAAGTCGGGGAACAAATCTGCCAAGAATTTCGGGATTCACCAAGTCAATGAGAGGTTGGGGTCCAGCTCACAATGTGAGGCCAACGTGTGTTTTTATTTTAAAGAAAACCTAAACATCTATTAGGTTTTGGTGTGCCGCATGAAACAAGAGGAGGAATAAATCAATTGAAGGATTCGGAACTATTTAGATTCATATCATTTTGATATAGAACTCGAATGAGGTCAATCGTGGTGTCTACGAAAAGCTAAGAGAAAATTATACAACTTTCGTGTTTTGGGATTTTCCAAAAAAGGAACATAAAAAGGTGAAAACGGAGCATCAAGTCAGAGGTCGAGGAAAAACTGCCTATTGGAGAACCCTGTTTTAAGGAAACAAAGAGGTTTTGAAGGAAGGAGGGGGGAGAACGACTAGGGCACGAAAAGAGAGAGAGTTTTTCACCACTGGAGAGGAATCTGAAGCTTGGAACAGGGTGAAGAAGATGGAGGCTGATTTGGAGTTTGTCAACAATTGAGATTCTCGATCTACATATAGTTCCTTCTTAATCCTTTTATCTTCTCTTCTCTTTGTATAATTTTCATTATGAATTCCAGAGTTGTTTTGATTTATTCTGATTTTGCTATGAACTAATTTCTATTGCTAAGGCTACGATGTAGCCTCTCCATGACAATTCTGAAGCTTATTACCATGTGATCGAATTTTTACCATTCTTTTTGAAGTATACATCATTGAGTTTAATGCTTTCAATTATCTGGCCAATAGTTGAATGATTTGTTGTGTGCATGTTAACTCGAGAGATGATGCACGTAGTTTAGCTTCAAATGATGTATGCCATGAATTGAACGAAAGACAAGAATGTGCCAACGTGATTTGTGCGGCTTTATGAGAAATATTATTAATCTTAATGTGCTCAATTGCTTCTAAATTCGCATAGACATATCGTGGGTTGTTGTATGTTGGGTAATTCTAATTCTACTCGAGAGAGGGTCTTAGATAAATTAAAATATTTCCCCGTCAAAGAGGTTGATAATTGATTAATTGCATGGTTAGGATTTTGGATTTGATTGGTTAGGTGAGTCGGATGCCTTAGTGTTTTCTTCTTGGGTGAAATTTTTTTTTAAGTTTATTTATTTTTGTTTCTGCAAATTCAAAATCCACCACTTTTCTTGATTTTCAAATAATTTAGAATTAGAACAATTTCAATAGTTAATAGGTGAGTAGTCCTTGTGGGTTCGACATCCTTTCTTATTACTATATTACTTGTTACAATTTCGTGCACTTGCGAATTTTCAACAACAAGAGAATACAACCTCACAAAAATAAGCCACTCATTCACACTTGCCAGATTCACATATCAAAACCACCTGCGGAATCCAATATTCCCACAAAGATCAGTCCACTATAGCAATTCACAGAATGTGTGTGTGTGTTCCAAGCTATGACCATCTTACCACTAACCTTGACACATGTAGATCAATAATATCTCAAGCAAAAAGGTTCAATTCCATAACTCACAGGTATTATAGTGTTTCATGCAAGGGCTCTCTCTATGGAGTTGACAAGTGGTGTACACACACAAAGAAGACGGAATCCAACGCCCTAGAGATAATGGGACTATTTTTGTGAAATCCCTTTTGCTAATAATTATTTGTTTATTTGTCCTTCCACTATACTATATTCCACATGAGCACATAGAACTAGAATAATATCATAGATTAAGTTCCTAGCTCATACAATTCTTAATTCACAATCTGTAACTCGTTGGACTCTCAAATTGTTTCTAAAAAAATTTCACAAATATATATTAATTTCAAAAAATATTTAAGCAAAAGTCCATAGGCTAGTGATTTTTTTTTTTAGTCCAACTCTACACAGATCTGCTGAATATACTATCTCATAAAGAGACTGGTGGATTCCTTGTTGAGCATTTACACAAGCCCATTTGTCATGAACAAGACCCAACATTGTTTGGAATATTTGACCACGAAAGATCATCACTAAATGACTCGGTCAAGGCACAAGTACACAACAAACAAACTTGTATAAACCTCTCAAGTCTAAGGATACAATAAACTAATTGTGCTGAATACTTTCTCAACATCAATGATCACTTCTGGAAGGTATTCATATTTAATCTCATTTAGTGCATGTACTCTTATAGTGCACCCACTCATCTGCTTAAGGTCACTACCTCAATGACGGAGTCCATTATCCTATTTCATAAAGGCACAACGAGTGTAGACCGATTTGTACATAAGTATGTACCTCGGTCTAGAACAACTGTCAAGTGAATAAAAACCGAAAAGTCATACTCCCTGCTTTTTGATTCATTAATCATCGGCATGACTTTTTTATAATTTCACTTAACAATATAACTGTGTAACATCTCATGTTACAACATTATACCCAATAAGAAACAAACACATGTGACGATAAAAGAAATGATTATCTCATAATTATTCTAATAACCCGTTTTGAGGGCATATTTCCAACAACTAGGCGGCTGGTCTAACTCACTTGTGCCACGGGCACCGCTACACCAATAAATTGGTTTAAGGGACCCTTAATGAGTACCTCCATGAAGGGAACATCCAGATGGCTGATTTAACTCATTTTGTGCCACGGGCACCCCTACACCAACAAATTGGTTTAAGGGACCCTTAATGAGTACCTCCGTGAAGGGAACATCCAGACGGCTGGTTTAACTCATTTTGTGCCACGGGCACCCCTACACCAACAAAGTGGTCTCCACAACTGTGTCAAGAGCACCCCTACCCCAAAAATGTGGTCTCAATCACTATGCCAAGGGCACTTCCACACAAGCAAATTGATACCTCCACACCAGGAAAGTGATATCTCCACACTAGCAAATCGGTCTAATCTCATAGGGCCAAGGACATCACCACACCAGGGAATAGGTATAACTTCGCAGTGCTAAGAACATCTTCTTTCTAGGAAAAGTTTATTTCGACAACGCCTGAGGTACCTCACACCAGATCAATTGTCAGAAGAGCCCTAGCAAAGCCGAACAAAAGAAAGAATGAAAGAGAATGCACAAACATATACAGAAAAGGAGAATTACAAGGCAATCTTCAAAAAGGCAGCAAATACTGGCAGGTTAACATATACACAAAATGGGCCATCTCCTGATTGGCCCTACAATACATGCAGAGATCACAGTCATAGTAATCTACTGCCCATTCAACGTTGAGCCTCAGCGCCTTAATAATTTCTCAATTGTCATGACATCCAAACTAACCATCCGCACTCACCCTCAGTTCCCATTCATCATTCCATTTACTACTGAATTTCCTTATGGTCATTTGCCTTGCCCATACCATATTTTGATTCTCATTCAAGGGCCCCAGAAAGTTGAAAATCAGCTTGACATCACCAGACTCCAAGTGCGGACTGTTCAACAACTACAACATGCAGAACAGCAACGTCCCCTTGGCATTTCAGGCTTCCATAGTTTCTTCCACCAACTTCATGCTTTTAAAATAATTGTCTCCCACGAACATGGTGTAAATACCTATCAAGAAAAGGACGTCGGGGTTGCAATGGGTAAAAAGTGAGTCCACAAATTTAGCCACTTCAAGTGGACTGGCCACAAGATTGGGAAGCTCCTCTACACTTGTGATGTTCAACAGGGTGAACACCGTGTTCTCGTGGTCATCCAGAACATAAGGATTTGCATCTGACCTGCCGGTTGCTTTGATAATGATCTCCTGCAACAACTTCTTTGGGACGACAGTTAGATAGTCCGCCATGGATGAAGGAAGGCGTCAAGAAAAGAAGAAAGAGACTGAAAGAATTAGACCGAAATAAGATAAAGGAAGAAGCATGTGATACCCCTTCCCTAAATTTCCCTATTTCTCTAATTTCCTTAATTTCCTTGAATTCTCGTATTTAGCCAATTAATGATTATGATCGTGATCGTCTCTATTTTATCGGTTTCTATGCATTTAAAATTCTTCCATTCTCTTGTTAATATCTTAGTATTCCTATTGCTTGATTTAAACATGTGATATTTTACCTAAGTATACTTCATTAGCTCATATTTAACATTTTCTAAGTATTAGATTTGATTTCTTGACACATGATTTATTTCGGTTCTAATTGCCCTAAGGAATTTCGGTATGTTTAATCTCTTCCCTTTTCATTCTCTTGTTTACATCTAAATTTTTACCTAGTGTCAATCTTGATTATTCTATCACTAATCTCGGTTAATTACTTGACTAATTACCTATTTCTTTTCTCTAACATATACATTGATTAACTTTACAATTTAGCTAATCATTTTGCTAACCTAAGTCTACTTTGATGTCATGTGGGTCCCACTCTCTCTCTCCTCCCTAGGTCACACGGCACACACACAAGGAGATCTTTGTTTTGTCTTGTCTCCTTTGTCCTTTTCCCTTGTCCCATGTTCTTGGCTTGTGATGCATGAATAGTAAGATTCAAAAATGGACCAACCGGCCATGCTTGCTTGTAATCACATTTGATTTGATTTTGAAGTGATTTTAGCTTGTGTAAGTATCCTTAATCATCACCTAGGGAAGGGGGAGTGTGCCATTTGGCTCCTCCAGCCCTTGTGCCGCCCAAGCCACCCAATCAAGGGGCTTGCTTGTGGCAGCCACCCCTTGACCAAATGATGGCAAGGTTGGCTATAAAAGCCAACCCTTGCCATGCATTTCTCACACCAACAGCCGGCCATTTGAGTTGAGAGAGTGAGGAGTGTGTGCTGAGAGCATTCGGCCAAGAGGGAGAGAAAGAAAGAAGAAGAGGAGAGAAGAGGAGAAGAAGAAGAGAAGGAAGGTGGAAAAACTTCCATGCCAAGGTAAGTTGGCAAAGGGGTTTCGGCCAAGGCCTTGAACACCCCCTTGCACCACCTCTTTCCTACTTCCTCATCATCATTTCCACTTCTTCTTAGCCCCTAGTTCAGTGTCATTAACCAATAGATCTTGTGTTAATAGGAGAACATCAAGAGCTACCCGAGATCACCAAGGTAAGGGTTTAGGTTCTTGTGTTTTGTTGAGGATGGATAACATGTTCTCTTGTATTGATTGATCATATATATTTATGTGCATAGAACTGTGATTCAATGATGAACATGTTAGGGTTATGTTGGATTCAAAGTTTTGCAAAAAGAAAGGTTCAAAGGTGCTATGAAGTATATACTAGTCTAGACATCTTGCATGTTAAGGCTTAATGAATATTTCTTATAACATGTGTATGAGATTGCTTGCTGAGTTGGTTTGATTTTCAAAAGAGCTCTGGACATGCTTTATGATGCTATGGCAGTGGTGATAAGCCTAAACTTGAAGCCTTATAGACCACGGGTTGGTCAAGAAAAATGGCTTATGGTGTTGCATGTTGCACTACATGATTTTATGATTCAATGTCATGCATATGTGATATGAAATGTGGAGCAATAATGAATGATGATGGCCAAGAGGCTTTAAAGTATCCCTGATCAAGAGAAGGCCAAATGGGGCCAAAGAAAGGAGCCATGGGCTCAAGAAAGAGGTTATGAAGTTGAAAGCATGAAAAAGATGCATTATGCATGTTCCTTGATGACATTGCAAATGATCATTGTTTGCCTTTAAGTTCTTGAAGAATCCACATGTTATGTGCTCTATGATTTCCTTTATGTTGATAGATAAAATTATTTTAGCCTAAAGTTTCGAAAAGTATAGATCAATCAAAGCCATGAACACTTATCTAGGGCATTTAGGCAATCATAGGTGCTGCCTAAATCGACCCTAAGCTACAGGTTTTATTTTTGCATGAAACTTTCCAGATATTATCCTTATCTAATATTAGGATCCCTGTAAAAATTTCAGCCCAAAATGAGGAAGGAAAAGGTCGAAAATGCCCCTGGAGGTCTCTGAGGGCAGATTTGACATTTTGCCTAATTCGTTAGGGAAAAAGGGTCCAAAATGAGAAAATGATTACATGGTTGGATAGAGCACGAAAAATTGATGGGGGAGCCCAAATTTTAGTTCAAACCAAGTTGAAATAAGGGCCCAAATCACAAGGCCCGTTTAGGAGCCTAAATGGACTTTAGGCCCAATAACCCTAAAATAGCATCAAGCCAATAATACTTTGGGAATAGGCCCAGCAGGGTCTAAGGAGGCCCAATAGGCCTTCAATGGGGTTTAATGTCTTAGATCTTACTAGTTATTATCATGTTGTTTCAATTGTCAATGATTATTCTTTAAACCTGTTATGTTCTTTCAAGTTCATTGCAAATTGTGTGCATTGTTGGGTGAATGATTACATGTGTACTTTAATGCTTGGACATGAGATTGCATTCATAAGAGGAAAAACAAATGTGAGGAACCCCTAAGCCTGCGAGGTGATTCCCCGAATGGTAGTGACGGTATCGGCACTTAGGAGACGTGCAACCCCCCCACAGCAGGGAGTGGGTGGGCTCCTTTATGAACGCTAAGGCGTAATGTTAAGGGTCCTGGTGCTGGAGGCACGGAACAGTCCCATAGAAGGGGAGGGGACGCACAACCCGACTCTGGGGGTGAACAGAGTAGACATCGGGAACTCCTCAGGAACCTATGATGGTGTGATGCATTGCATATTTTAATTCATCCAAGTTCATACT